>JACXGJ010014564.1:0-14656 GCA_016801105.1 Esox niger
AGAGGATTGGGTGAGTGGAGGGTGAGTGTGTGAGAGGATTGGGTGAGTGGAGGGTGAATGACTAATAGATTAAGAGACCAGGTACCTGCGTCCAGATCCATTCCTCTGCAGCTCCCCCTCCTGTCCTAGGTTGCCCTTACAGCAGATGACGCGGAGCTTGTTCTGGTAGGACGAGGCAAGGTAGATGGCCCCGGAAGAGATGGCTGGACCCAGGTAGCGGGGATTCGGTATGTCCAGGTGAGCGTAGGAATGGGCCCTGAACAAGACACAACACTCCATGGATATTCAACGTTACCTCACCACGCCAGGACACCAGCACCTGATGGGATCAACGAGGTGGTCTTACCCCAAAGCAGAGTGCCCCTGGATCTCGATCACATCCAACGAGTTGAAATAGGTCACAAACAAGTAGGGTTCTCTGTAGGCTGAAAGGAAGGGGAGCTATAAGCATCTTTGAGCCCTTACATTGTCGTTAGCAGACATTTGTAGATGGTAAATCGTTCAGACCCTTGGGGACATTCTGGAATGTTGTTTTTTTCTAAGATAAAAGGCTTTCACTAACCAAATGAGAGAGGCAGACGACTCCATTTGATGTCCTCACTTCGGTTTCGGCGGCCATAGGCATCCACAAACACTCCAAATTCTAGGCAGAGATAATTACAAGGTCAAATCATGAAAATACGAATTATTAAAGACAGTGCACACCAACACGTATAGCAATGTGACCTACCGTGGAAGCAAAGGAGGTACTCTTCTTTCTGGGGTGCTTGGGTGACCTGGATTATAGAGATTGGGAAACTGTGGGAGGAGGCTGCAAAGACAGCCGATGCCAACGTGACATCATTCTTATCCAGGAACTCTGCAAGACAGACGTCACCACACAAATCATGTAGACCGTCAGAAAGACGTCACCACACAAATCATGTAGACCGTCAGACAGACGTCACCACACAAATCATGTAGACCGTCAGACAGACATCACCACACAAATCATGTAGACCGTTAGAGACGTCACCACACAAATCATGTAGACCGTCAGACAGACGTCACCACACAAATCACGTAGACAGCAAGTCAATCAATCAAATGTATTTTATAATGGCCTTTTTCATTAGCAGTTGTCACAAAACACCCTGCCTTAAACCCCAAGGAGAAAACAACAGTTTGAACATTAGTGACTAGGAAAAACTCCCTAAGAATGACAAAATGTAGGAAGAAACCTAGAGAAGAACCAGGCTCCGAGGGGTTACCAGTCCTCTTCTGGCTGTGCCGGGTGAACATATTAAGAGTTCAAATTGTAATAGCTAATCGATGCATGTGGGTTGAGCCCAGAGTCTATTTAAACCTAGTCCAGATCAGAGGCATGACCAGATGGACAAGGACAGGGGGAGACGGGGAGGGGGGTCAGCAGAGTGACAGCTGAAATCAGCAGGTATCAAGTAACGTCACCACACAAATCATGGAGACAGCAAGAGAGACGTGACCACCCAAATTGCGTAGTCTTTTAAGACTCGTACCTGTATACAGGACTAACAAATGGACGACATGGACACTGATAAGAGCCTCAGGGACGTATGAGTTTTGACTGACAGTCGTTCTTGACCTGAGGACAGGGCTCACCAAGTTGCCACCATTCGTACCAATATGTAGGCAATTTTTGCAATGTTGTTTGTGATTAATGAGGACTATCTGAAGATGAGATGTTGAGGATAACAATAAAGCAGTCTTGTCATAAAAGACAAAGACCTATTAGTCAGAATGCATTTACAATTTCCACAAAGTGGTAACATTATCATCATGTGGAAATGATTGCCTTCATATGTTCAGAGTAATTCACTTACTGAACATCTGTATACAAACATTTGCTAAACCTTAAAATAATAGTATTTTAGGCGACTGCAAATGTACTATAAAAATATTTCTTAAGAGTTTGAAATAGTGTTTGAGAAGACGTATTTGAAAATGCTTTCATATATAATAAGGCAGACTGTTTTAAATGTCTACGAATAACCCCTGAAATGTTGAAATTAAAGTATTTTTAGGCTGTGCACAACTTCTATACTGTATGTCAAGATGACGTAGGGTGACCGTCTAGGAAGACAGCCTAGCATCTCACCAGCTAATGAAAAGTTGCTGGGTTGAATTCTGATCCAGCAAGGTGAATTTCTATCTTTGTGCACAGCAACTAACCCTAACTGCTCCGGTACACCGCTCCGCTTAACAGCATCAGCCAAATAACAACCTGGGTTGTAAATTATTATACTCTCCAATTCAAAAAGAATTACAGGGGCAATAAATTGTCTGGCTCAAGATTACAAAAATGTTGCCTTTTTTGGGGCTCTTTACTGCCTTAATAAAATACGTATCCTGAAACTAAATGGAAATCATATGAAGAGTTGGAATTTGTCTTGTCCAAGGTGTGCTCCTTACCTAATACTTCTACCAATTGTCACCAAAATGTTCCCTTTTAATTCTACCATGGTAATGCATCTATGGTTTCATTTTCATTTAGCCCTCTTCTTACACGCCAATTCCCAATGTTATTACACTATTCCACGGCCAACGAACACAGCTCTAACCAGAGAAAGGTCCCTGCCATCATCTTCAATCATTCTCAAATATATATGGCTCTCGAACTCTATGACAACAGCTCAATAGATTTGTGTCACTGTATAAAGCACATAGATGCTTTGTAAGAACCAAAATTGTCAACAATTAAACCAAGATAAAACCGTGATTGTGTTTGGCAACAAAGGGAAGAGAACTAGTATTAGCAAAGAGCTGGATTCCTGGGCCCTAAAAACCAGGGACGTAATCTTGGTGTTCTGATAGCCTCAGACCTCACATTTAACAGTCATATCAAAGTGGTCACCAAAACAGCATTTTATCATCCTAAGAAAATAGCCAGAATCAAGGGCTTGGTGTCCCAAAAAGACCAAGCAAAGCTCATCCATGCTTTGACTACTGTAATGGCCCCAAAAAGACTGTAAAACAACTGCAGCTCATTCAGAATTCTGAGACTAGAATGTGAACCAGGACCAAGAGGACAGAGCATATCACTCCAGTTCTTAAATCTTTGCATTAGCTTCCAGTCAGTTACAGAATAGATTTTAAAGTGGTGCTTTTAGTCTATAAATCACTGAAAGGTTAAGGCCCTGAATACATATCTGATTTGTTTGAAGATTACAAACTAAGCAGATCCATGAACTCAGGTCCGCTAGTAGAGCCCAGAGTACAAACAAAAAATGGCGATGCTGCTCCAAACTGGAATAAACCAGAAGATCTTAGACTTGCCCCAAATGAATCAATTTTACATCCAGATGAAAACACTTCTCTTTTCACATGCCTATGACTGAGCACTTAAACTTAACCACACTGTTAGCCTTACAGCTTTTATTGCTGGAAAATTTCTATTTTATTATTCAATGTATTATTATTATGATACATTTTTGTATTTGTATCTTTCTTTGATTCAATGTTTTACTATTGTTTTATGTTTTGTATGTATTACCAATAATTTTTCGGTAATGCAGGAATAACCCCTGTGTAAATGTAGTAATCAGCGGATAACGGATAATGCAAGTTCTTGTGCTTCTGTTTAGACACTGATGTAGGGCATTATCTCCCAAATAGACCGACGAGTTTATCCAAACCACCGGGGTGGTTCAGTAAACAGTTCTGGGAACTGTAATTTATTGAAGACCGGTATTAAATGCACGTATAGACATGGCATAAATGTCCCCCTGGAGACAGCCGGGTTAGGCATCGATGCAGACATTATCTCACATGGGGACCGATGGGTTCATCCTAGCGCTGGAGTGCAAGGACTGAGATGCCAGGGTGGTAACAATCTAACAATTTTTTATATTGCATTTTTATATTTTTCTCTGCGCTGTTAAGCACACTGAATTGTTTCTATATATGAATTGTGTTATATAAATACACTTGTTTGCTTGTATCCTGTGTTTTGGGTCGTTGACCTACCTTCCAGCACGTACTGCTTCATCTCAATCTCGTAGAACTTGTTGGTGCCGATGATGATGCTGTATCCCGTGAAGTGGATACAGCTGCAGGGCTCTGACGTCTCAATCTCCTTCCTGATGCAGAACTTATTGAGGCTGTCGTTGTAGCGCAGGATGGTGATCTTATTGGGCATGGCGGCACAGATGCATGTTCCATTCTCGATCTGCACAAGGAACAGAAATCAAGCAGCTAACAATCGCTTCAGAGATCCTGCAATCATCTGTCCTCCAAAGTTTGTAACAGAATGTGAAGGACAACTTGATGCACCATCAGAAGCTGTTTGAATGGGACTCCCGACTTGAGCTACAGCCCAAAACACTTTTATTCAATGAACTTTGAAATAAACTCTACAAGTACAATAAGAAAACGAATGATTCATTTTGTCAAAATTGTTTGCATGATTCTTAGAAATTGTTACAATTAAAAAGGAACATTAAATTAAGAATTTAACACAGCAAAAACATTTAAAGAGTTCATACAGCAACACAATTAAGGAAATAAGGTGTGAATGCTTCACTATGAACGAAACCGAAAACACTGTTTAATCCATCTTAAAAGAAAAGCCAAATCGTTTGCACACCTTGCCAGCGGAGAAGAGGTGACAACCCTTGACTGTCTCAAAGATGTATGGGTTAAGATCTGGCTGGGCTGGGAGGTGAGACTGAGACAAAGACTGCTTCACCTTCTTAATCTCCACCAGACACAGAGCCCGCTCTTCTCCTGAATTATACATGGGAACATATTGTGTTAGCTACAACAGATAGTGACCTACATTAACCCTTATTAGAATCTTAGTACATTTAATAGATGGTTGTAGCAAAGACAGGACTAAATTAACAAGCCCTGTAACATGCCTGTTAATTAGTTGTACAGATATTAGTCCCTGAACCCACACCTACTTCCAGACTCTAGCAGGAGGGGAGCCAACATGAGTACAGATATTAGTCCCTGAACCCACACCTACTTCCAGACTTTAGCAGGTGGGGGGGAAGCTAACACGAGCCTCTTAGCCTGCTTTGACACCCAGACATACCAGCTGTTGAAAATCACCTGTAGGCCTCAATGTCAAGATAACTGACCGCAGCAAAGCAAAGCGTTCAGTCCCAGTCGCCCACCTGTAATTATGAGCAGCTTTTCATGCTCCTTCAGGATCTGGATCTGGAAGACGGACGCCAGCCCTGGGATGTGAGTCAGGCTGTTCTTAATGACGTTGAGGGCATAAAGGCCTTCCTCAGAGCCAACCAACACGATCTATGGAGGGGGGGTCATAGTATGAGATAATAGGTAATATTACATATAGAATTCCTCTCACACACTCATTACATACAGAAATGTCATGGTAATCATCCTATTTAAAACAAGAAAAGAAATCGCTCAACCACTAGTTCCCTGGCATCAATCCCTTGCCCAGTTCCCTTGGGGGGTGTCCTGGTTCTGAATGCACACTGAGGCCTGTACATGTGGCATGGACGAGCACCTCTCCACCTAGCACACTGACCTGGTCTGTGAGGGGCAGGGTACAGTTAATGTCCAGGCGGTCGTCTCCTTCCAGCTTCAGCAGAGAGTTACCCAGCAGTTTCTGTCATCAGAGGATAGGAGGACAGGTCAGGTTGGAATCATAAAGTCGACTATATACCTAACCTACCAAGACAAAGAACAGAGCATCTCCTGTCAATGCAGGAACTGGGTGAAAGAGTCATATGGCGATTGGTAGAGGCCAGAGGATGGCAGGGTAAAGCAGGGCAACACACAGCTATGGGTAAATGGGGGTCGGTTGGCAATCATGACAATTAATTGCATTTATGTAGCACTTCAAATGTAGCAGTTCAAAGCACTCTGCACACAAGAAAAGAAAATCATGAAAGTATTAAATGTGCAAAAATGTAAATGAACACCAGACCAGCGTTTCTGCTGCATTCATTCAGCAGTGGTGCCAAGACACGATCAGCACCGACATGCTCCAGAAATATGGAACATGAAGAAATGATATCCCCCGAGGCTTACTTTCAAGATGCTAGAACAACCCACATTTCATTTACCCCCGGTAACAAAATAAGAGAAAAATCAGACAACACCAAAGTGGAATAGTTTAACTATTTATGACTTGTCTTGAAGGGTTCTGAAATGATAAGCGCCGGAGGGAGGAAACACATGTTCTTACAAGACAATGCACATCAAATCACATTGCAATCGTGGGAAAACAACAGCTTAAGTAGCCTTTGTTAAGAGTGTCCTCCTTCCTATCTATTCCTCAACGAGAACGTCACTATTTCATTCCCGTTAAACAGCGAGCGGCATGGAGGCTCTGTTGGCTTTGGGTAAAGTCAGGCTAAGTAGTCAAATCTTGGCTAATTTGAGGTAAAGCGACACCCCACCTAAAAGTCATTTTTGGTCAAGAAACTGATGCAATGTTTAGTTCAGTGGTAGTATTGAAAACCAGGGAATGTATTGGAGGACATTTTGTGACATGAAGGAGTTTCATGAAATACAGGCAGAGGGAGATTTCACCCACAGGTTCCCTAACAGGTTGGTCTACAATATTCTCACTGTTCATGTAAGATTACCAGAACATGAAATTAATCAACAAGTCAAATAACACATTTGGGGAAATAGGTCAAGAATTGGCCAGACAAACATCGTTCTAAAAATTAGTAAACAGGTAAGATCATGCTTTCTTCCTACTTCTAGTGACTGGGTTGTATCTGGTAGGCTACAACACATAATGATTATTGCTTACAGTATCATACCCGATAATATGGATCATGCCTGATAATAAACCATGTCAGTACAATTTCAGTATAATACATTTTCGAGCAAATCTCTTAAAAAAAATTCCCCAGAACTGAGATCCTACATCAAACGTCTCTCTGGGAGGAACTTTGCTCCTCCTTTGGACCTTTGGCCCCGTGGAAGGACTTATTTCCCCCCCCCCGAGGAAACACTGAACAAGGGTGAATGCCCGTGAAACCAAGGTGTAGGCAAAAAAAACTAAAAAGAATCGAGACTGGGGCAATTGTCAATCAAAACGAAAGCCTCCCATCTCCATCAATCATTCGTGATGTTGGGCTGCATGGGCGGAGTAACGCTTTGGGGACGCATGCATGATGCAGGGCAGTGCCATCTCACATTCATGAGCTGCATGAGCGGGTAATGAGGCTGCTATTCAGGGCGTCATAGTGTGTGTGTGTGTGTGTGTGTGTGTGTATGCATTTCCTCTGTATGTGACTGAGATGTTGGGCTGGCATGTCGGGCGTGGTCTCTACATGTAAGCATGTGTACTGCATGCTCTGTCAATCAAAGCATATGCTTGGGACCTCTGTCAGTCAAAGCATAGGCTTGTGCAGCTCTTTACCTGGACCAGTGGGGAGAGGTTCTTCTGTCTTTTAGGAACACCTGCCTATAGTGTGGTCAACAACAACCCGGTGTATTTAGAAATGTAAAATAGGATTTCACACATAATGTAAATCATCCACAAAGACAGGCAATAGAGGGACACCATGCACAAAAAGAGAGGGAGAGAAAAAGGAGAGAAAAAGAGACTGAGAGTGAATACACCATCGTCTGTCAGTTTGAGTGTTTGTTTAATCTATAGAGACTGTTGAGAATGTACACCCCATCGTCTGTCAGTTTGAGTGTTTGTTTAATCTATAGAGACTGTTGAGAATGTACACACCATCGTCTGTCAGTTTGAGTGTTTGTCCAGATTTAAACTATAATAACAAAAGATGTCTCCAGAGATGCTTATGTCCACTCACCGCGTCAGCCTCCACCTTGTCCTTGGAGCCCCTGCTTCCGACTACCACTGACTCCAGGACAGCCACCCAGCGCTGCTTGTCTGGGAAGCTGGGAGCCATGAAGTACAGGGACTGGCCAGGCCAACAGGTGGTGTGGGGGTGTGACTCCAGCTTTAGGACATACGGGATATCTGCACACATATGAAGCACACAAAGAAAGCTGAGAGTCAAGAGACAGAGACAAGTAGTTTTGTGTTATTAGTTCAGCTAGCTGATCATTAAGATGTAAATAAGGATCAGGTGTCGATTACAGTTTTTTCCAGATGGGCAGTTCTGTTTGATTCAAATAAATCTCTTACTAAGTATATACAGACGACTGAACATTTTAAAGAAAAAACTCAATTAATTAGCGAGGAACATAACAAATGCAGATGTTTCAGTTAAGCAATTAACATCCAATCATGCTCTATGGCTTGTATAAAAATGCTGAGCAGGCCCAGAGGGTTCATTATTGGGTCTCTGCCAGGTTTACAATGCCGCCATCCAGAGGGCACGAGGGGTCACTGAATGGTTTGATGAGTATGAAAACAATGCGGATCATATGCTATGGCCTTCGCAGTCACCAGATCTGAAAAACAACAACACCAATGGGAGATTTTGGATGTGTTAGACAGCGCTGCCCGCCATGACCAAAACATCAAAGGAGGGAATATGTTTTTGAAAGAATGATGTTACATCTCTCCAGTAGAGTTCCAGAGACACTTGTTGGATCTATGCCAAGGCGCATAAGCTGTTTTGGTGGCTTCTGATGGACAAACAACTTACTGAGGCACTTTACGTACTTTTTTTCCTTTAATTTGTCACCCGTCTCTAGGTAAATCGTTTAGACTTGTGGACACTGATCAGCTATGTACCAGTGATATATTTGACATGTGTCCTATACCTGACTTGGCTGTGTTGATGAGCTCAGAGGCTCCTACTGCTCCATGGATGGTCACCTCTCCATCCGGCAGACAGAGCTCAAACTCCTCCTCAGGATTCAGGGAGTCTGAAATGTTGATTTACCAAATGACTCAGTTCAGCACTATTGATTTGAAAACAGTAAAACACCACAACAAATTTGTCCAGAACGCTAATATTAAAGAATTCCTCAATTTTATTACAATCACAAAACCATTTCCAAACCAGCAGCACCTTCTCTGGGTTCTGAGTCGTAGATGGACACCTTGGTCCCGTCCAGCACAACATACTTCCTCTCCCAGCCCTGTTGGCCTCGTTTGGCGTTCCTGCAGAGAGACAGACACTCACAGCTGTTATACCCCGATCCCATAACTAAGACAGAGGAGGAAAAACAGTGACATGTTCAATGGTAGGTCAGGCAAACAGCCGAGCCCACATCATCCAGCGGCCATGGTGACACCTACCTGGGCTGTTTCATCCAGCCCTCCAGTCGTACATGGCCAGTGGCCTCTTTGAGCTGCAAAGCTGGTGAGTTGGCCTTCTCCCGACACAACACCTCCGAAAAGTGGTTAGCATACTCCGCCGGCAGGCCACACGTGGCAGGGAGGCAGGGCGAGCACTTGGGGTGACACAGAGTACGGCACTCTACAGCAGACCAGGATGGGAGAGAAGGAAAGGCATTCAGAGTGGTAGGGAACTGACTTCCTTTCAATAATGGTGTCTGAAAACATGCACTCAGAGAAGGTGCTACCTAGCCAGGTATAAGAGCGATGCTACCTAGCCAGGTATAAGAGCGGTGCTACCTAGCCAGGTATAAGAGCGGTGCTACCTAGCCAGGTATAAGAGCGATGCTACCTAGCCAGGTATAAGAACGATGTTACCTAGCCAGGTATAAGAGCGATGTTACCTAGCCAGGGATAAGGTTAGTGCTACCTAGCCAGGGATAATCGCAGTGCTACCCAGCCAAGGATAAGAACAGCGCTGCCAAGCCAGGGATTAGAGCAGTAAACAGGCAGTGCTGTCTGGTGGCACTACTAACCAAGGCAGGTGGCAGCCTGGCGGCCGAAGTGCACCGTGTCCAAGCAGACAGCACACTTGGCGGCCCTCATGTTCAGTCCCACAGTGAAGCGATGGGGGATGTTGTGATGCATCCTCTCCTTCACACGACGTCCGTACTCTAAGATGCCATTGAGAGAGGAAGACACAACGGAAATGAGGGAAAACTACAGGGGTGAGTTTCTAGTAGTTGTGCATTTCTTTTGTATTGTTTGTGTCACGAATACGTTTCCTACAAGAAAAAGCAGCAGTTTTATTGACGGCCTGATTAAGAAAAAGGAAAATGAGACAGACTGAAGAATGTTTTCTCCACTCAAATGTTGACCATAACTAAGTGTTGGGTCATGCAATGACACTGTTCATGATGAGAAAGTTACAGATCGCGTGGAAGACAGTAAGGTTTGTTAAAAGCAACACAGATCTAATTCTGGGTTTCTAATCAAAATGGTAGAACAGGTTGTTCACTAGCCTACTGAATGCACAGTAGGTTAGTGAAAATCTACACACGACAAATAAAATCTGAAAAAGGAGTACTTTGGATTTTTCCAATACTGATCTACACAACCTAAAAAGAAACCAGAAAAGAAATCAGGCAAACCTAGTTCAGCCGACTCAGTGAAACATAAATACCTCATTGCTGTACAGGCTCAAAAACCTGGTCGCATAGCTGCAGGTACACAATCCTGGAGACCAGGGTTCAGTTCCTGTCTCAACTGTGCCCACTACCTCCCACTCGTCTTTCTCCCCACCTATTTGAAATGTATCTAAATAAAGTAAAAATATATTAAGAAAAAGAATGAATTGGTCATAAATTTGGTTGGGAGTCCTTAATGGACAGCAATATTGGATTTACTGCCCATTCCAAAGTTTTTGTTGCTTTTCAAACATTCTAGTGTTCACAGTAGACTTGTTTGAGCCTTTTGGATCATTGCTTAGTAAAATTAGGCACATTTTCCACAGCCACCTTGCCTATTCAACATCATCTCTCATTAAAGGCAATAGGTCACATTTTAATGTATGTACAGGGTAAACTGGAAGTCTAAAAGCGTCCCCCTCTTCTTTGCTATTGTTAGCACAGATTGCAACCATCAGCGGAGGTTTACGCTTGCCAAGACCCACCCCCACAATGTTTACCAACAAGCTTTGGCACAACAGTTGAAACGGTTGTCGAAATGCATTCTGAATCATGCTCTATTTCTGCCCAGAAATCTCTGCACCCTGACACTCCAGAAACGTGTTGCGCCGGTCAATAATCCTACTGGAATAACATGCAACTCTGACTGGTGCTGTGAATATGCCCCGTGATGCAGTTGGAGGATGGAGATGACATGCAGGCGACGAGCACAACAGGGCAGACGATGAACAGTTTCAAACTGGGAATACACTTACTTTCAAAAGTTACCCTTCTCTTCTCTGGAAGCAAAATAACAGACAAAAGAAAGAAAGGGGGTTCTGAAAGTAGACAGGTGACAGCAGAGAGCGAAACGACAGCCGGACACTGACTGAAAATAAAGACAGACAGATGGGGGTTTGGGCACCGTACCTTCAGGAGTTGAGCTCTCCTTGCAGCGAGCAGAGCTGGATGGCGCGAGGAGGCCGCTGGGGTTCGGCTGGCGCTCAGGGGACTTGACGATAGCCGACATGAGGATCTGTTGGCGAGCTGACGCGGGCGTGGCCGGGGCGTGCTCCGAGGCTTTGAAATGGGCCGCTGGAAGGGAAGATGACGGGGGAGACGTTAGCCGACTGGCTACATACTGGCCACGTCTGACACGGCACACATCCACGTGACTAAGGTTGTTTGAAGAAGTGGGTAACACGCTACCCTCGCCTGTCTTTCTTCAAAAGGAAGGGTCAGCAGAAACGTCCCCGTTCGACAGCCTGCTAATGGATTCCCACCCATCAGCCAAAACGAGCGTGTGATGTTTTAATCTTGGAGAACAGGTTGGTCTACGGTTTGACCAGTTCATAATAGCCTGCTTAATTCATCGGCTCGTCGAGATCAGGTGCAAATCAAGGACACGCTGCATGTTTACTGACCATTGGCCACAAATAACTACTTGTTGAAGACATCAAAATCAATCAAGCATTCAACCTTTTTCTAAGAGACAGGATGACGCAATAGGGCTGTTAATATGAGCCTAGATGCCTGGATCAAAGTTACGAAAATGGACCTACGCTGTTGAAACCGGTTTCTAGAAATGGCCCTGGTTCCTGAAAGAGACAACACCCACCCTCCTCTCTGAGGGATCTCAGCTCTATCCTCATCTTCTGCAGGGCCTCCTCCAGGTCGGAGCAGCGTGTCCTCTCCTTTTCCAGGGCCACCTTCATGTCACTGTACTGCATGGGCACTGCCGGCTGAGCCGGGGGACCGGGAACCCCAGCCGCGTTTCCATTGGGTCC
The DNA here is from genome assembly GCA_016801105.1 of Esox niger. Taxonomy (NCBI): domain Eukaryota; kingdom Metazoa; phylum Chordata; class Actinopteri; order Esociformes; family Esocidae; genus Esox; species Esox niger. Next base: position 12,174 of record JACXGJ010014564.1, read on the forward strand.
CAGCTCATCACGCCGACGCCCAAAGATACCCTGCCAGGGAGATGGTTAGAGGGAGCTTCAAAAGGAGTAGCATTTTGCATAGTCTAAAACAGACATTAAATGTGCTCTGACTATTTCTTAATTTAATGATTATTTGGTGTCTTTGTTTGTTTTCATTGTCATTGACAGTGTGTGTTTGACAGGGTTTCCTTTGTGGAGACAGAAATTTGTTTTTATTGAATGTACAGTCATCGATGCTTTGGTGCATAAACCATTAGTGTCCACCCACGGTGCTCAGAATGACAAAAATCCCAATTAGACTGAGGTAATAATGGCAGATTATGTCCATTCAACCAAACAGAAAATACCATGTGACAATAAAATACAGCAGAACAATGTTCATACCCCAGCCATTGTGTCATGTCTCCACAGTTGTTTATCCTTTTCCCTCACCGGGGTGTGTTAATATGGCTTCTGTCTGGCATCAGGAGCACATTAGCGTTAATGTCCCTCTCCTGAATTATTTCTCCGGACATGAAGTTTGTTCTTTGTTTCATTATGAGGATTTTAAGTTAAATACATGTCTCTGTGTGGTCCCAGGTGGTTTCTATAAATCCGAACACAAACATACCTGAAGACGGAGGTATATTCGAAGGAAATCCATAATAACGTTCTATAAAAGCACCATTCAGGGGAAGGTTAAAAGTACATTTCAGGGCTATTAAAGGAATTTAATGTTCCTGGACCACAGTAAAGTCCATTATTAAAGGGGCAATTTTTTAGATTTTTACTGCGCTACTAGCAGAAAAATAAGCAGAAATTACCAGCAGTCATCTGCAGTTAATGTTTTAAGTGATAACGTTTCAAATAATCTTTTTATACAAAACTAATCTGACTGACTAACATTTAAAGTTTCTCGCCCGAGTCCATGGGGGTGAATACTTTTCAGAGCCAATGCGCAATAACTTTTTGGGGTTGGCTTTTAATTAATTTCAGAAGCCAAAAGCTTGCAATTACCAGCTAACAGAAACCTTGGTGTGTGTGTGTGGCCTCTTGAAGGAAAAATAAGCATCTGCTCCCAGACAGACTTTGCCACTGAACACATATTTCCATCACCAAGACCTCTCACCTTCTTCTTCTTAGTCGGCTGGTCCATTTTGGCCTGGAGGAAGTCAATTAGCTTGGTCTGTTGAGAAATAGTGCCTTCCATCTTGACTTTCTCATGAGAATACACAGCCTGTGTGTGGTGGCAGAAAAAAAGCAACACCTTAAAACTTCAATACACTGGAAGTACCAGCTGGCATCTCAAATGTAATTAGCAGTAGAAGATGTGCTCTACAGCAATGGAAAATCTGACTTTCTTAATGGAAAACTAAAATGAACAGGACCCTGGCCACTGCACTATAGCTCTGCACTGACAAAGAAACTGTGCGAGTCAGTGTAACGTCACCTGGATGTTCTCCAGCTGGTACTCCAGGTCGGTCCTCTCAGTCTTCAGCAGGTCCGTCTGGTCCAGAGCGTCCTGCAGCCCCTGGGTCAGTCTGAAGATGTGGCTCTTCTGTAGGTCCATTTGCTGCTGCAGCTTGCCTTGCTGAGGTTAGGAGATCACCACACAAACACAGGCTGTTACAACACAACCTGAAAACCAGGCTCCATGGGCCTGCATGTACACCACTCAGAGAGTAGGAGTGTTGACCTACGACCGGGGGCCTTGTTTTGAATGAGGTCACAGTGTGAGTAGCACTGTATGGGGCTTCATACCTCGTCTATTAACCTCTGTTTCAGCTCCCTCTCAGTCTCCAGTTTCTGCTGGAGGCTGCGAGCATTCATCTCCAGCATGGCATGCTTCTTCTCTAGATCATTAAGCTGACAAAACAAAGCCAAATTATCAGTATAATAGTATAAAACCAGGTGGTTTGAACTCTGAATGTATGAAAGCTGTTGTATACGTAAACTATAAGGGACTATATGGTATATGGCCATGTTGTATGTAGAATTCAGAATTCAAACCATACGGTTTATGAGACAGTATGCCATTGGTATTGTTTGTATTCGTGGCTAAGGGCTGTTTTTAGACATAACACAACAGGCTATATTGGCCATATACCACCATCAGATTATGCCTTCATTCTAGAACATATGTGATTTAGCAGAGACCTTCCTACACCTCTTATTCATAGTGCATATTTCTATACTATAAGTGAGCCCAACAGGAATAACAAACATTGGTTTGCTAGTGCCACGACATAGCAAAATCTCACCGTATCAGAGAGAGACTCTGCCTTTAGTCTCTGTTCTTTAAGTGCTTGCTGCAGAGCCACTATCTCCGCCTTGTGCTCCCTGACAGCTAGCTCCACCGCCTGGCGAGACTCTGTACTGCGCTGATCCGCACGCAGCCTACACACACACACACACACACACACACACACACACACACACACACACACACACACACACACACACACACACACACACACACACACACACACACACACACACACACA
>JACXGJ010014565.1:0-14652 GCA_016801105.1 Esox niger
TACTTATGTTGAATGTTTGTGCACGTAGTTGTGGTTTATTTTGGTTTGTCAGCCGTAGGCTACAACACCCAGTTATAGTGTCTGTTTTCAGTTTGTATGTTTGTTTCTTTTGTTCCTGTATTAAAACGTATGGATCATTATTTCTCAAACAGCCGTTCTGCCTCTGCTTTTCTGTCCTCCCACACCGGACACTGTGACAATTGTCTAATACAAACGGTGATATGTCCTAAGTTGTTTAACACATTTAGATGTGAATACTAGGAAATTAAAGCTGAAATTCTGAACTCTTGTCTCGTACTCATCTTTTGATCTTATACCCAAATATCTTCAGTGACCAACAAAAACAAAGGAATTTGCCTTGCCGGTACAATAATTTTCAAGGGGACTGTATCTGTTAATGGACCATTAAGGCTGACCAAAATATACAGGTTTGGAGTAACATATGCTGCCATTCAGACAACATATTTTTCAGGGAAAGGCCTTGCTTACTTCAGCAAGACAATGGCTAACCAAATTCTACATGGGTTCATATTAATGGGTCCTGGTGCTAAACTGGCCTGCCTGCAGTCCAGACCTGTCTCTAATTGAACACATTTGATGCATTATGAAATTAAAAACACAACAAAGAACACCCCATCTGTTGAGCAGCAGCAATCCTATATCAAATAAGAATGGCAATACATTTCACTTTCAAAACTACAGCAATTGGTCTTCTCAGTTCCCAAATGCTTACTAAGTCTTGTTAAAAGGGGAGGAGATGTAACACAATGGTAGACCTGCCCCTGCTAATTTGCACGGCCCGTGTAGATTCCCAGCATGTCCTTCAAAACAAGGCCGTGGTAGTCTTCTTTGTACATAGAACTAAAGAGAACCTTAGACCTAATGCAGGTCATGTTAACAAAATACCACGATAACCAGTGTGCAGGATAAACCAAAGTAAAAAGTATTGTATTTATTGAAAAGGCAAGTATTTTACACTGTTTCCCTTAATAGGTTATTCAGTAAACACACAGGGACTTGTTTGTGAACAACGTGACACTGCAGATTGGTGGTAACCGAGAGGAAACCACATCTGACACCCCACTAAGCTAATAACTCATGATATGGGTATGTTAACGTTATGTTGGAGAGGGCTGACTGACCTGGGGAATCTGTCAGGCAGTTAGACAAAGCAGAACCAACTCACATACACACCCTGTACACGCTCTGAGTTAATATTGCAGAGATGTCTCTTTAAATACACAGACAAACACACACACACACACACACATGAACACCTGTTATGCTCTGGGTCAATATAGCAAAGGTGCCTTTTTAAATAAACAGGCAGACAGGTCATATTATCAACTGTACAGGAATCAAGGCGGTATGAGGCAGAGCTGCAGTTTCTAGCTGGTTGGGTTTGAATACACAAGCAGACTCAATGCAAAATAGTGTCAATCATTTGTTTATTATAATTCTACTGAGTTGGTAATTGTGTCCCATAGTGAAGGCTCTTTGTCCTCTCAGCCAGAAGCAGAGCTGTGGGCTTCTTCTGGTCGTGCACGGTGGTTCAACCATCAACGTGTCTATACCCGAGTCAATGTGCCTGTGCAGTTTCTTTATTGTGCGCAGCATGCTGGATCTCTGCAGTGACAGTCAATGGAACGTGAGGTGTTGCAGTACATTGCACTTAGCTCCGTGGATCGATGCTGTCAGGTCCAGCTGTAGGATGAAATGACTAAGGGGGTGGATGAAATCAGCAAGGGGGCGAAATTTTCTTCAGTTCTTGCATTTAAAACATAAATTATCGTCGCCGCTAATTATCACCCTACCGGAAGAAAAAAGGTTCAAATACGGGGAGCATTGAGGGATTTTGAAGTGACAGGTTGGTGTAAAACGTATAGTTCTCAGCTTTGCACCATGGACAGTGAACACACTAATAAGACGTTATTGGCTATATAGGCAACAAGATAGACAGGGTTTTTATCTATTAAAAGCTGTAAATACAGCAGGGTCAGTAGTCTATCCAATTAATAGTGTTACAAAACATGATATGTTTTTATGCAAACAAAAATATTAAATAGCATTTTATGCGCAATAATGACCGTGAGCAGAACAACACAGTAAAAAAACTAAATATTTGAAAAATTCCACAATCTATATTTGTATTAGGTAAACAGCAAAGAAACGCAACAGTATGAACTTCTTAATTACCACCACATAATGGCATGCTAAAATGAGATGCCTGTAAATCCAATTGTGTTGTATTAGAGTACATTGCCTCACACCAATGAAGCTTTGAAGAGAACCCTGGAAAGCCAGCATCATGTTCCCTTGTTGCCAGGGCCGACTGTAGCCTTTTAGGGGCCCTAAGCAAAATGTTATTTTGGGCCCCCTCCCCATCAGTCCCTAGTGATGGTGACATGCCCTGCCATTCCACTGCATTGCGTGAGTTTGCCCGACAGTGTTACATATACTACGCATTCAAACATTACGGCACATACTGTACTGCACACATGATGTTACACATGATGTGTAACTTATTATTCACAATATTCTTTGGCAATGGAAACGCAACCTATGAACAGTCCAGTGGATGGAAAGCATGGAAAATCCTGCCACTCAGAGTAGCTATAGTAATCTGTGACATGGCACAATTCACACCTGAGAATCAAATTCAACTAAGTAATAAATTAAGCAATAGTTAAGCAATAGTGGTGCTATTAACCAGTTACTATTGGTTGATTGAACCATCTGGACAGAAAGCCTGCATCTGGGATTGAATTTCAGACCAACCTTATACGGTACCTGGGCTGGCTACTCTATTATCTACAAGATTATCAGGAACATTCAGAAGTTGGGGACCTGTGCAGCCATTATCCCACCAATGCTTGTAGAAGAGCGCTTGACTGTATGTGCACCTATCCAGAGTTCCACAACATTATGGCCTGTGGATTAGGCTGCAGCCTCGTTCGTGTTGGTCCGGTAGCTGCTCGTTGCACTTCTCTTGACGGGCACTTTGGAAAGTCAATTACTCAAATCCATCATTGTGGGAGCAAATAGACTGGTTTGAGCTATTTAATAGGCTATGGCTATTTGATAACAATGATGTTGTTGTTTTTACCGCTAGCTAAACTACTTCCGGTTAGGCGTGTGAAATGGTAAACTTGACCACGCCCTAATTGAGTAAATATTACAGGCATACCACCTACCACAGCACATTTTTTTCCATTTTATTTTTTTCTATAATTCTCTTTCGTTTTTTTAGTTGCGTTTTTTGGTATGAATTAGGAAATTAGAACCCACAGATATGGGGCTGCTTATTTATGTTAGAAACAGCTAGATGTTCTTTTTCTGATTTTCTTTATCCAGTATATGGAGCGGAAGGACTTCAGATCCTGACTTCCTGTGTCACTGTTTGTTCACTCCAATACACATAGGGCAAGACGTTAAGGGTTGTTTGCAGGGCAATAGTTTTATTTAGATGAATGAGACTAGATGCCTTAGTTGGGGCGGATATAAATGTTTTTATTATTTTAGCTGATAAAAATCTCTGTTGTGAAAGTATGTGTTGCACTGCTCCATATTTTGAACTCAGCCAAGGTTATGGGAGTTCATTTATGCACTGGGTGTGTTGCGCCACAGACCACACTCCCTTTATTTAGTCATCATCACAAAGTGCTCCCCAGCTCCTGAGGAGCATCTCTAAAATCCCCAGTTTGAACATGAGAACGATGTGATGGGGTGTGCAATGTCACCTGATTCTGTCACTCCATAACAATCAGTCAATCCTCCAGAGGCCAACACTCTAAGCGCCTTGCACTTCATTGGCTTCCACAACCGCCTATCATAGGGTGTGAGGAAATGGTGGGGTTAAAGGTGGAAACATGCATGTTATAGAATTTATTTTATACATTTTGTGCTGGGGGAAATTTGGCACATGGAATTATGTATCTTTCACATTGATTGTTGTAAACCAACCACTAAGACTGATTGATGGTAGCAGAAAGACTGTGAACATCTTGAATTTCTAGACATAGATACCCTTTGAGGGCCCGTAAGTGAAAACGTAGCGGCTGCACCACTTGAAGAGGAAATCTCCCCCTCAGGACACCTCTGAAGCCTCTGAAACCGATTACACTTTTTGGGACCTGTTCGCGGCTGTATTGCGATAGCTGGATCATGATTTCTATGGTTAGACAATGGTTAGGGTTTTTTCCTTTATGTTAAGCGTTTCTTAATGTTAAACGTATGTTGAACTTATACGCCCATAGCATTCAGTTGTTGGTTATCACACCATTCCTACACATGAAATATAATTGTTTGGAAGGAAACCTTTAACTTGTGTTGTGAGTAATATTATTATATTTCATATTTCATAGAAAACAGTCAGGACTGGCCTGTTAACATCAAATGAACAGTCCTTTAAGCGATTGTGCCTTCTCACTTCCCGACACCCTGATATGGTACTAAACATAGAACTTCGCCTAATGTTCAGTCGGTGGACAAAGTCATCAGGCCTTTTCCTGAGTTGCCACTGGCGACCCATGCCCTCTGATGGATTATTTGACAGTAGGCGTCGAAGAAAGAATGGTCATAATCTATATTTAACCAACAGGCTTAAGGCCAGCATTTCCTGGCTATATCAACCCCCTCTCCCATTTTGCAATCTGGTTCCTTTTTGTCTTCTATACTCTGACCATGACAATAAGCTCTATTGGGACTGGTCTCAATAATGTCCAATTTTAGGTGCGCGGAGAAAGAGCTCGGCTCATGGGAACAATGTAGAGGGATTGACCGGGGAGGGGTCGATTCCTAAGAATAAAGGTTAAATAACAGTAAGCGTTGTTTGTATTTTATTTTCCACTTTTGGTGCAATCTCTGACCGGCTTAATATAATCAGTGGCCATACTGAATCATTCTTTCAATGAGCCTTTGAGGGGATAGGCAGGAAGCCAGGGATGGCAGTCATTGTCTTATTTCATTTTAGCACATTCCCAAAATAACAATTTGGATAACCCAAACACTCCCTGTATAGCTATTTGTGTAGGTGACCAGTTGTTCTGAGATAAAAGCGGTGTATGTTGTAGTAAAATCATATTAATAAACAAATCAAGTCAAACATACTAGCCTTTAAAATCTATGTAAATACATTGCCTCTACAAAAGCATTAAATATTGGACAATATGGACCAGTTTCACAGACATTTTAAGCCTAGTCTGGGACTTAAAACAAGCTCAATGGAGTTGTCGATTGAACTTGATTTTTTGTCCTATACTAGGCTTAACAGACTATGTGTCTATGAAACCGGGCCTATTTACATAAAAAACACCATTTTCATTATAATTTACACATAGAAATGCACTTTTCATAGCCTGTATTTCCCATCGAATGAGATACTGTGTTGTTATTGTCTTATAAGCCTATTCACATTCTATGTGCACTACATGTCCCAGAAACCATAGCGCCCCTGCTTGATAATCATTGTGATATGTCACTCCTCCCCTGAATTAACGGAGAATAGCAGTAGGCTGGGTTTGGGTGCATAGTCTGAATAGCAGCACTCTACTACGTCAGGGAATATTTGTGCCCTGTAGACAACGCGCCTCAAATCTCCTCTTTGAATAGGAGGTATTTTCTATAGGGTTTGTTAGTACTCAGTGGTTTTCATTTTCATTCTTAATTCAATGCGGGATTTTCTGAGGTGTTATGGAGCAGCACTGAACAAATCCAACGAGTTTCAATTCAGCAATATCCTAACCGACTGCTATTCATGGATGTTCTTCTCTGGTGAGTGGTCTCCAGACTCCTTCATCTGCAAATCTAGAAAGTTGCATTTTCTATTCAGACTGCTCTGTCTTTTATAATGCAAACGAGGTCTGAGTTTAGGTTGCTATATGCGAATCGAAAGTTCGGGGAATTCTGTTATTAGTATTATTTTATGCCGCAGTACCACCCGGTGAGGAATGCGGGCTTCCAACGGTCGCATTGAATGAACCCAATATGTTAGGAATATTGATGAGGGAGATGGGGAACTTCAGTTGCTTTAAGTGTTAAACCTTTTGGACTATAGATGTATGCTGCGCAAACTGTAGAGTTATGAATTAGTTTCCGCAAAATGTGTAGCCTTAGACCATTTGATACACTGAGCAATGCTGCAGTTTTACTAATTATTTCAATTTGAAGTTTCTCGCTTGCTGCACTGCCCTCTCACGAGTTCTTGGTTTCTAATGATGAATAAATACATTTGTCTCAACATACCCTAAGCCGATATATTGAGGCTCTGCTATTTCGCAGACAGAAATTAAATTTGCTTAGTATTCTGTAAAGCATCTTGAACCATTTTCAATGGTTATTTTCAAAACTCCCTACTTCACTTTATATTCTGTCAGATGAACGTTATTTAGTACCTGTCACTCAATCTTCATTACAGTGACACCACGCCGGTTTTGGTACACATATGTTGTTGTTGCATGTGCACGGAGACGAACAGGTCGTACTGGCACGCAAGCCGGCAAGCAGGTTACGTTAGCATTACGTCTCGTTTCATTATTTCATATTGCAACATTTTGTGTGGCATTGGGGTAGACAGATACCGTCCACTGGCCTCCATAACGTAAATATCGGATAACATAAACATTGGAGGATTGCGGTCTGATGGATGACTGAGCCACTTGTCACTGAGCCAGGGACTAGAATACACTGTCATTAGATGAACAAATAGCATTGTCTGGCTTAGAGTTAGAGGTTTCTTCCCACAATTGACTTGGCAGGCTGGCAGCTTTTCTTTACCGGTGCCAAGAGAAACGCCTTCTCTTAGTCTGTGTACCTCTTCTGTACGCGCGCGCGCGGGCGTGTGTGTGTAGTCAGTGTTTCTGTGTTCTACTGGGATTAAAGAAAGTGTCCCATCTTCTCTGAACAGTTGCGTAGACAAGCTCTGAACAGTTGCGTAGACAAGCACTACTACCGGAACAACAATTATTATTATGGATCTAGTCTATTTTGCTAATCCGAAAGTTGTGTTGTAGACAAAGCCCTGTTAGTCAAGTTGGAACTGGTTACTGACTTGGTAAAATGACGGCATCCACTTCTCTATTAATACCAGTGTGATACACCTTCAGGCCATTGCGTTGGATTGACTCAGTTTTTTGCTAAAAGTAACAGGGATGTGGTTTTTGTTTGACGACACTGAGTGGACAGCTGTGCATACGGCACACGTCTTGGATATTTGTGACTCCGTTAGTGGTATGCCATGTCCGTGTTCAGGATCAGCCATACTTGCAGCTGTTGTGGGGAGAACTGTAGTGCTCTTTAACACCCAGCCATTGTATTCTTTAAACGCTTGCTGTCACCGACAGACCTTACTTTGTGAAGGTGGAAGCCTTATTTCATCCTCTGAGGGACACGACCAGACGTTGTGTTGTTGCAGTGTTTGCGCAGATGTGACTAGCAACAATTTATAAACGCTTGGGGCCTGGCAAGCACAACGTTACAGATACCTACGTCTAGATTTTTGTGTTATTTATTTGACGTTCCCAATTGGCCAAACTAATCCAGGCTGCCGTAAATCCCTCACACACCTGACTGGAATCCACTTCAGAAAGCATTTAACTTGTTTATTTCCATCCCAGGAATGTGAACAGTGAGGTGTCTGGTTCTACCCGCTGACACTCGGGAATAACTCTTCTCTTTGACATCAAACTATCTCTTTGACTATAATCTATAATTTGCAATTTTTTACAAGCACTGTTTGATGAGCACATTTTTCAGATCACCATATAAAATAAACGGACTCTTGGTTTTGTAGGAACTCATACACTAAACTTTTATTACAATAGGTCTTTCTTTTTAGCCCCTATCTTTCACAATCAGATTATCCGTCAAGTGTGAGCCACTTTAAACATGATCTTTGCTTTACGGAAAACTACAGTTGAGCAGCTGTTTTAAAATACTGAATGAGTGTATTTAGGTTTTATTACCTTTGATCCCATTTTTTATGTTAGACCAGATTGAGCTCTACTGTTTCTGCAGGTGGTACTCACCATTTTCATAAAATGTAGCTAAAAATAATTGCCTAAAAGAATTAGTAGCAATATGAAAATTAGGAAGCCAAATGAATAACTTTCTACATTCACCTAAAAAGTTCTGTTCAACAAAAGCTGTTCTGTCACAAACAATGCAGATTACACAGATTTGTGAATGGCAGACAATCCATACATTGGCTTCTTACCACAGGACAGTTTGACCGTTTTAAATAACCCAATGAACTATTTGTCCTGTATAATACATTGAATCTGCAAATTCCCTGGAAATGTGGAAGAAGGGGCCTCCTGCTCTTTTCGTGCTGTTCTTCCTCGAGCAAACCATAGCGTACTGGCTGGGGTACTTGATTTTCCTATCTATATGACTGGCATGTGTATGTCTTACCAATAGATCTGTTAACCACATAGGTGTTTACAAGTGATGTAAATATCGACTGAAATTATAGGAAGTTCAAGAAAAAAGGAAGTACTCTTGAGCCTCCTCAAAGCCGTTGCCCTCTCTCAGTCGCACTGTCAGCAAGCTTGTCAGCAGGTTATTTGGCAACCGTGGTCATAGTGAAAAGGCTTGGTTTGCATTTTAACTTTGTACTTTTCACCTACTCTCTTTCCAGGTCTCAAAATACAAATAATTAACGGAGTATAGCTTATTTCCCCTCAGGCTACAAAACCATTTCTAATATTTGTACGAATACAGAGAGACGAAATGCAAATCGTAAGACAAACGTATCGATTGCTCATTTGACCACCACCAGAGCTCTTTTAATTCACATTACTACGTTGAATCATTTGCAAATTGATTTTTCATTTGGACCTGATCCTTGTTATAGCCCTGGCAGAGGACCTGGAACACAAACAACTAAAGATACTTTCTTTTCAGCAGACAGGTACATAGGTTTCTCCAAGGGAACTCGATTATACTGAAATTCCTGATTGTGGGTACATGTGTTGAAGCACATCCTCTGAGCCATAAGGCAACATACCCAACATACCTACACTTACTCAGGTTTCTAATCTGTGCTTTGTTGTACTATTAACATTATAAGTAACCTTGTCAGTTTGGACATTGTTTTGATAGGATATTTTCCTAACTGCCTGTATTGGCTGTCTACTAATGATTTGTTAAATTGTATTCTAAGTATCTTTTATATAAGCCTGGTTGTCTGACACACACCAAACTGACATCTGGTCATGACCACTCGTTCTTTTGTCATCCAGATCATGTTTACTGTGCTACTATGCCCTATGATTTTGGCATCCCTGCCTGTCCTGTTACAACCTCAATACTCCCAGTCGTTTTATTTCTGTCAAGATACACACAGTGCTTACATGTGAGCAGGACAGATTGGGCAACGAAACGAACGGTGATTGGTCTGATTATGTTGACTCATGGTGTCCACATCCTGTTTCCCATGCTACTGTTCACGGCAGCCTTACTGGCACACCCCAAAAGAGTGCCATTTGGTAGGCTTCGCCTGGACTACCTGTGGATAGGCCGCGTACCCTCAGGGGGTGTAGGGCCCTGGTTGGGAATCGCTGACTTGCATTAATGAAGCTGTACGTGGAGACCCGTCGTTATTGAGCGCTAACTGGGTTTCATATGTTGTCACCCTCTGCCGGTCACCTTGGAACGTTGGACGACGGGTGTGAGGGAGCCGGTGTCGGGTGTGTGTTCGCTGCTGTCGATTCAGACACGGTTACTGGGGTTGGTGTTTGTCCGGACTCCAGACACATATCGCCACATGTCTAAACCTGCCCGTGCATTACCCACTCACTCACACTGTAATCAACCGGGAGCTCGTAGAAATTCTCATTGGCTACCAAGTGTGTGTGTGTGTTTGTGTGTGTGTGTGTGTGTGTGTGTGTGTGTGTCGGACACTGGCCCTTTTCAGTCGACACTGGCAGTGTTGATTTTAACCATCCGTTCCAGGTAAGCTGATTAAGAACTAGCTCGTATTCTGACTGAATTATGGTGTGTGATAGGACAGGAGAATGTTGTGTGTGTGTGTCTGTGTCTGTGTGTCAACAGGCAACATTATGAAGGCCCATAGTTTATGGGTTGGGCCAACATTATGTCAAAGAGCATTTGCATGATTACAGGTTCTGTTAAACTTATGTACTGTGTTGTGTTGTTAACTGGTGTCAACTAGTCTCAGACCTCCCTCTGAATCTCTGTTTTGCTGAGCAAAGTGTTCAGGTATTTATGATGTTTCCACACTAAATGGGATTGTTATCGTTATATTTTGCTCTTAAACAATGGAGATCAGTACTGAGGGGGTGACTGTGGGTAATCGTTTATAAAATGTACTTAATGTAAGGAACTGGGCTATTGTCATCTGCAAAATTGATGAATACATTTTTTGTGTACAGACTTTGTTGACGTTCTGTGCAATGCAAAGAAAATAGGACTTTGAGGAGCTTTGCTCATTATGGTGGCGAGTTATAAGTCAAACAGAAATGTAATCAAGACATGATAAATATTACATTGTTTTTGCTGTGTGGGCAGGTAATACCATGAGATGGCATTAGCTCTCACCCTAACTGTCACTATTACTATGATTGCATGAGAGAACTATTCAGAGAATGTATTCAGAGCAGAATAATGTGAGGTGTGTTCAATTATGTGTCATTGGTCAGTATACCTCAGAAAGTGTTGCCATTATCAAATCCTCCTACACTGGCCATGCCGGTCCTGTGTGTGTGTGTGTGTGTGTGTGTGTGCGTGTGTATGTGTGTTTGACTGTGTGTGTGTGTCTTCCAGTCTCACTGCAGGTGCTGTTATCCAGTGAAGTGTGAGATGAGGTTCTTCCCTCTGTCTGTGTCCTTTTATACAGGAGCAGCATCAATACACTCCACATTTACAGACACAGAAACAGAGACACACACTTACACACTGCAGTGAGACTGGGAGACAAACACACACACACACACACACACACACACACACACACACACACTGCAGCTCAGCCTATGTCTGACTAGATGTCACAGAGAAAGAAGGTGTTCCATACAGGTAGGAAATCTTTGTTTTAAAATCGGGTTTTTGGGTTGTGGATTCATTATAAACCAAGGTTTCAGTAAACATGTCTTCCCCCACTTTTGCTGTTAAACCTTTAGTACTAACCTAACAATCAGTTAGGCCTAAACAGTTTGAAGTCAGGTGTCAGTGTTGTAGGGTTGTTGAGTCAATTTAAAGTCAGTTGTTTCGGTCATGTGTTTATAGAAAACAAGACCTCCATTCAACAGTGTCAACCCCAACAAGCTGGAGGACGTCTCTATCAGACTTATCAAAATAAAAAAATAGATTCTATTCAAATAGATTCTATTAATCGGAGAACAAACCACTGCTTGTCCTTTGTACGTCAAGTTGAGAGTCATGGATGGCCGTTGGGTACTTGAAGAGCAACGATGGCCTTCATGTAACCTCGTCTGTTATGTAGGGATGCTTCTCATGTTTCTGATAGGCTGGTTGCCATAATGTATGTGTAAATCTACACCATGTATGATTGTTTTCATCAACATGCGTTGCAGTGGGGTTTTGTGTGATGTCTTGTTTTTATGATCTTATGCAGTCAGATTTGTGATGTAAACTGTAAAGGTTGGAGGCCTCTGGCGGAAAGGGGATTTTTCTTTGTCTGAGAAAGACCATATTTTAAGTAGACCCCTGCTTCCTATCTCATCGTCCTGCCCCCTTCTAGAGGTGTGTGTGTGTGTGTGTGTGATATATTTACAATTTCATCCTAATTTACCCACAGTGCACCACAACACGTACTGCAGCTCTTGTACTTTTCACAATTAAGGGGGACCACCCTCTTCCTCTTCCTAATGGCTTGTCTGGCTGAGAGTCAGGTCTGTTATCTAGCTGGGACATGTTCATAAAAAACACGTAGAAATACAACATTTGGGTACATTACAAAGACCCACTCTCAACCCAGGTCGTTGTTCAGCAAACAATGGGCACATTAGTCCACCTCTTACTTTTTACGGCGATTATTTTAGGGGCGGTTGACTTTCTAAGTTGAATCATTTAAAAACAGAAGGCGGGACAGGCGGGTAAGAACACAGCTGTAAGAGACCAACCTGGGATTGAACCCTGGTCTCCGGTGTGGAGCTGTTTCAGTGACTTCTGGTGGTTCTTCACACCCATCCCGAGATATGTAGTTAGACTCAGGCTCAATATCGCATAATGAATCAAGAAGCTGGATATCAGTGTGGGAAGAAAATCAATGTCGTGATATTGACAACATTACAATATGTCCCGAATCGGATTTGAAGCGAGTCTGGAACAACCAACTGCCTGTATCTGTGTCATATATTATTCATTGGTTGTTTCATGTCTTTGTGTGTTTCTGGTTTAGCCTGAGTCTGTGCAAGTATGCGAGAGACAAACAGTCTTGGCTCTTGTGTGAGAACGACAATGACACTGTAGCACAGTGAAATGGACAGACAGTTTCCTATCCCATAAGGGCCGTGGCTGACACTGACAAGAAATGGACAGAGAGATGGAAGAAGTGAGCATATCATTTGTAATATCCTCAGTTCCTTACAGTCGTTCCCACCCGGGGGCGAGGTCAGGCTGTTTTTCGCTGTCCATTTGTGGCTGAATGCTGTCCTTCCAATGAGACCCTGGCCAGCAGAGATGATTAGTAATAATATTACTGGTATACAACCGGCTTCCATCTTGATAATGCCTTCTATTCCTGTTACTGTCTTTCATTGAGACTGCCTGAGGCCAGATCATGCTGATTAGAAATTACACAAACGTTATTGTGTACACAGGCAAACAGGCCTTCTTAATGATAATGGGTCTGGTAAAAGGATGGAGCCCGTCGCTAGTCTCTGTGTTTCCTTGTAACACGATGACTATAACGGAGCATGGATGATGAATGGATGATGCAATTATGTCCATTATCTGCTGTTAGTGTATTATGGTTGTGTTTGGCTTTCTCTTGTCACTCCCTCCCTCCACTGGGCAGATTGTTTACTGACATTAGCCATCCAAGGAATTTACTCCCGACTCTCCCTCCCTCTTCACAGACATTGGGCTCATTGAGTAAATCCTTGGTTGTTCGTTTGCCAATGTAGACAATCAGTCAATATGCTGCACTATCCTAAGCCAGACAATGACTATCAAAGAGGGCAGGGTCATGGGTGTTGACAGGGAAAGAGTGAGGGAGAAATGGCAGGGACCCCTGAAGGAATGAGTCAATTGTAAGATATTGAAATATTTTGGACATAGGGATATGTAATCATCACTTCAACCCTATTGACAGAAAGACGTATGACTAAACAAATTACTTAATGATTGTACTTTGCAATTAATTCTTTATAATCACCAGAGATGCAATTTCATAGAGCGGGAAAAAGTGCAGCCCCCAGTAGTTTGCGATGCCCCCTTTGGCGCAGCTCTCTTAATAGAAGGCATTTGTCTATAAGTCTCTTTCATCCACTGGGGGTAATTTTTCCCCAAACGTCTTTACAGTACTGATTCAACTGTGTCATGTTGCAGGGCTTTTTTGCATGAATGCTCCACTTCGTTCCCCCCAGAGCATTTTGATAGGATTTTGATCTGGACTTTAACTTGGCAATTCCATAACCCTCCATTTCTTTCATTTGAGACATTCTGTTGTAGCTTTGCTGTGGTTTTGTATTATTATCTTGTTCAGCTACAGCTTTTTGACAAGTGGCCTCACATTCTCCTCAAGAATTCTCTGGTACCATATGGAATTCATGGTTGACGCAGTGTTGCAAGTGATGGTCAAAATGATGAGCTTTTCTTTGGAATTCGAGACTGTGATATTTATGATGTTTACAGAAGGAAAACATGGCAGACGTACGAGGAGAAAAACATACCAACAATGTCTTCTTTTAGGCCGATTTTTTTTGCTCACTTGAATACCTCTTAACAATATCCTTCTACCTTGCTTTAGGAACTCCAGTTTCCTTGGAAACTTCCGTTAGTATTTTCAGATAAGTCTCTACCCACCCCCGTAATAGCTCTTGGTAGCAGACATTCTGTTGATTTTATTCTTACCCCCCTTGTTGAAGGGCACTCGAGAAAAGTGTTCCATTGTTGAGCGGGAGCTAGGCTCACATTTGCAGAATCGAAAAATAAAACTATTTTTAACAGTTTAGAGGCTTTCATGACAAACCATATTTGAACTTATGTATCTGTAGAATGTATCTATACATTGACCATAACAAAGGGGTCAGAGACGAGGAGATGAATTTGGTGCAGAAAGGAGGCAATGGAAGGAAGTTAAATGAAAAAACCCATGTGCGTGCTTGATGTCTGGTGATAATGGAGGTGAACTCTCAAGACTGTGTATGGAGGGAGTGCTGGAATGAGAGAGAGATCGAAAAAGAGCAGAGAGGGGGAGATTGAAAAAGAGCGGAGAGGGAGAGAATGAATAAGAGCAGAGAGGGGGAGAATGAAAATAAGCAGAGAGGGGGAGATTGAAAAAGAGCAGAGGGGGGGGATCGAAAAAGAGCAGAGAGGGGGAGATTGAAAAAGAGCAGAGAGGGGGAGAATGAAAAAGAGCGGAGAGGGAGAGAATGAAAAAGAGCAGAGAGGGGGAGATTGAAAATAAGCAGAGAGGGGGAGATTGAAAAAGAGCAGAGGGGGGGGATC
>JACXGJ010014566.1:0-14768 GCA_016801105.1 Esox niger
CCAGTCTTTACAGTGGGGGGTGCTGGGTCAGCATTCATTACAGTTCCTTGGTCCTAGTGCCTCCAGACTTCTGTACCAGCCTCATGTTGTTCCTTCTGGACTTCTGACACCGTGGATGTGAAAGGTGGATGTGAAAGGTGGATGTGAAAGGTGGATGTGAAAGGTGGATGTGAAAGGTGGATGTGAACGGTGGATGGATGTTTGTAGAGACTTAAATGCTACTACTTTCTACAAACACGTTTCTCCCTGCCCTGTTTCGTCTGTCTGTCTCTCTCTCCTTGCTGATCTTCTCCTTCTTTCTGATGTTCTCTCCTTGCTGATCTTCTTTCCTTCTCGCTGATCTACTCCTTTTCTCGCTGTTCTTGTCCTTCTCGCCGCTCTTCTTCTGGTGTGTGCTGTTTCAGCTTGCTGGGCAGAGGTAGACCCAGGGGAGGAGTAGAGACAGAACATGTTGAGACAGCTCTCTAATGGGAGGCAGGGGGAAGAAAGGGTGGATTGTCTGACAAACACACACACACACACACACACACACACACACACACCCCATCTCAGCCAGCTGGGAAACACACCACTATAGTAACACTGACATACCACAGGGAATTCAAGCAGTGGACTTTCCTACAGTTCCCAGCTAAAACATACATGGAGCCACACGACGTCCATGGAACCATTTTCTGTCACCAACCTAAATGAAGCATTACATCATGTTATTTGCTCTCAAAAGATGGAAAAGGATTGCATAAGTATTCAACCACTTAAACTGTAGTTCAGCCAATTGCCTCAAGATCTCCCATTAGTTGAATAGAGTCCATCCGTGTGAAATTAACATGTCACATGATTTCAGATTAAATACACCTGTTTCTGGAAAGTCCCAGTGTTTGGTGCAGGGCATAGCCAAACCAAAATAAATCCCTGGAGCTTTCAGGTGAAGTCTGGAAGAAAATTCTGGAAAATCACTAGCTAGGTTTGGGCTAAAAAAATATCTAAATGAAATCAATTGTGAAATGTTTTAAAACACGACCCTGGCTTGAGCAGACTGTCCACTAAGAATGGGGTGAAAAAAAGGTAGCAAAGGGAACTCTGTGCGAGGCCCACACGTAGTGTCCGCTATTATCTGGGTGCTAAATACTGGGCCATATTTTTCAATGGTACTGAGAAAGACATTGCTTAATATCTGTCACATTGAATATGTTTAGGTTTTCGATTTTTCTCTAAGGTACCCAGCTTGAATAAGTTTTACTTCTTGGCCTAAAAGAAAAACACAGTGAAAACAATTTCACCATGGTAAATCGTGGTGGTGTCAGCATCATGTTATGGGGATGTTTTTCATCAGCAGGATTTAAGGACAAGATGGATGGAGCCAAATAGCCGAAAAATCCTGGAGGAAAACATTAGTCATTGTGCAAGAGGACTTGAATTGGGACTGAAGTACAAAGATTCAAAACACACAGTAAAGTCTACACTGGAGTGATTTTAGAAATGTAATGTCCTAAAGTAGCCTAGACCTGAATCCAATAAAAAATCTGTGGCAAGACTGGAAAGTTTGTTTCTTGTTAAAACGATATGCACCTTCAAAGTGTTGTATAGTTGGTGTTAATAAAGAGACTTTCAGTGGAATCCATTTTCTTGTAAGTGGGGGGAGAATACATTTGTTTCAGCTGTATCAGTATTTGCTCATTTGAGGATTTTCTGTTCCGTCCCCGACCCTGGTCCAGCACTCGTGCATATATTGTTGCCAAACTTAAAAACATGTTTGTTTTTTTATGTTCCCCATAGCCTTCCCTAGTGCTTTTGCATCCTTTCTCCTACTAATCTGTGTTGGAATGAAGTAGAGTTTGACGTCTGTATGTAGCACATTGACGTCATGGTG
This sequence comes from Esox niger, assembly GCA_016801105.1. Lineage (NCBI taxonomy): Eukaryota > Metazoa > Chordata > Actinopteri > Esociformes > Esocidae > Esox > Esox niger. The sequence goes on from JACXGJ010014566.1 coordinate 1,871, forward strand.
TTTTCTTTTCTCTCCAGCGACTACCGTGGCAACAAAGACCCGCGGGATCGTAGCCGCAGTCCAGTGGAGAGAGCTGCCGCCCCCTCTATGGGTCTCCATGGTAACCACCACCTGTACGCACCCCCACATCACCACATGCCCAGCTTGGCTTTGGACCAGCCCCTCGCCCTGACCAAGAACAACATGGACGCCGCTCGTACACTGACCATCTCACCCACCAGCCCTGTGGAACGTCAGCAGGTGGGAGGGTTGTACACAACCATGTAGGGACTGGAGAGCCAGACTCTGTGTTCCCCGTCCCTGATCTTAACCTCAATAACCTGCCTAAACCTAAATGCAACTTCAGTTCCATCACTGGCTAGTTGCACCCTCACCACTAAGCTGAAAATCACGTTTTCCCAAAGAGGGACATGCAGAAAAGAAAAATCTGGTGACCGAATTTGTTAGATTTTACTGTCTTTTTTGGGACTTTGGGTTGGGTTAGACCACACACACGCACTTTCAGGGTTCAGAACAGGTAAACCGTTGTCCTCAAACCACATACGAAGTCCTCAATATGTCTGTGTGTTTGTTTGTCTAGAATCGTCCATCAGTGATAACGTGCGCACCTGCCAACAACCGCAACTGCCACCTGTCCCACTGCCCCGTGTCGCACAACGGCTGTTCCAACAACCTGTCCCACTGCCCAGTGTCGCACAACGGCTGTTCCAACAACCTGTCCCACTGCCCAGTGTCGCACAACGGCTGTTCCAACAACCTGCCCAGCAACTACAACCGGAGACCAGCCAGTAACTGTGAGTGACATACTGTGCTGTTTTCTACCACTATTACACCCAGAGCCACAGGCGAGTTGCCAGTGACTGCAGGTATCCATGCTATTAAATGGTAGTTTGCATAGCGGAGGGTCTAATAGGTGTATAGTAGTTGATTGTGCGTAGACCAGTGAAGCTACGACACAGACAGGTTCTGCAAAGGACTCTGGTAAATACGTTGTGAACAAGGCACTGTATGTTGTCCTGGGAATAATACACAACATAGAATGAGTGTTCAACACAGCACCTGCGAAACACCGCTTACACTCCTGAGATTATTTGCCTTTTGTAGCTAGGGTATAAATTAGCCTATTTGCTAATTTTCATTCACTTGCCAGTAGGAGAGTGACAACATCCTCTGAAGTAGCTAGCAAGGTCACTAGCAAGCTACAGTACTTGCCTTGGTAAAATACTGTGATGGTCCTGGGTTAGGTTAAGTGGAGCAAACATCAACCAGCCCTCCATCTGAGTTGTGTGATCTCAGGTCCAGCAGCAGATATCAGTACGTCCAGTCTTCTGTCTGTAGTGTCAGTAGATTTACATTCATGTCTGTCTAAATTACCTAGATTTATTAAACGTGTTCTTATGTCTCTTACTATCAAACACTTTAGCTCGTACTAATCCATTCTTCTCTCCTACAGCCAACACTGCATCTGTGGACCCTGTCATTGAGGAGCACTTCCGTCGCAGCCTGGGCCGGAACTACAAAGAACCGGAGCCCGTCACTAACTCTGTGTCCATCACCGGTTCTGTAGACGATCACTTCACCAAGGCCTTAGGGGAGACCTGGCTACAGATCAAAGCCAAAGGAAGCTCCTCCTCCTCCCCTGACTCCTCCCCCAACAGTCACATGGTCAACCACAACCACTCCCCATCTGTCATGTCTTGAATGGACAGGCTAGAGTAACTTAAGCCTGCTAGACTCCACCCCTGTCCTTGCCCCACCCTGTTTGTAGCTCACTGTAATGCGACACATGGCTGGTTGCCCCACCCTCCTGGAGCACTACTGGGTTGGCGAGGGGTTTTTGTTTTGCTCCAGCCCGGCACTAACGCTATCATCACCCGGTACATTGACTGGCTAGTAGAGCAGGGGTTATGTTCTCAAGGCACCTGTTTCTGTTTCCTATTGCCATGTGTTTAGTTGTAGTGTCCACTCATTCATACAACCCTGGTGTTTTATTTAGTGTGGGGCTGGAGTGAAACCCTGCGTCTCTAAGCTCCATCTAGGAGGGCAGACTGTGGTCCCTGGTGGAAGACCATCCTGCATGATATAGCCTGCGAACAGCTGAGCTAGTATTTAGCTAGAAACTATATAGAACCATGTGGATAACTAATTAGACCTGAGTTGTGCTTGTAGCTAGCTAGAAACTTTAGAGCCAGGTAGAAAGGGAGCTTCCTTTTTGTCTACATTTGTTCCTGTAGTCATTATTTTTATTTTTAACTATTCATTTTGAAGTAGGTTGGCATAATGCTTCGGTGGATATTATTGGATGTATCTGAACTTTTAAGAGAGAACAGTTTGTTTATTTGCATATGGTGAGATGAATGGATTCATAAGGTTACCATCTGGAGACACCCCAACCAATCACAGGCCTTTGTTACCAAAGAGAACTCTGATGCAACTCTGACATCCCATTTTAAAAGACATGGTTTTATCCCTTCTTCCATCCGACCAGTATCACATTGCATTCTGTTTCCTGTTGTCTCCTCCTCACCCCCTGTTCTCCTGTTCTCCTTCTCTTTGTCCAGCTGTGCTGTGTCAGCGTGTGTATACTTGAAAAGACAAGGCCAGCTCTGATTTGCACTAATGTTGAGGAACCAGGGTTGGGGGTCAGCCTCCTGTTGGATGCACACGTTTTCATGTGTTTCGAGGGGAATCGGATGACGACAGCAGACAGTGACGGTCAGTGGCACTGTGCCACCGCCATCGAGCGGCAGAACGACATTTTGTCATCGGGGAGGGGTGGACGAGAGACTCAAAGCGTACGTTTAATCTGTCGATAATTTCGAAATGTTTTGTCTCACGTTAGTGCTAGCATATTGGCGGAGGAGGTTTTTCATGTCCCTCCTTAGGCATTTATGTTCTGATACCTTTGGTTTAGAAGGGATGGCTCCCATCTCACTCCAGCGCTGTGGTTGGCTAGATAGATTGTAGGGTAGAAGGATTTAAGGGTTAAAACAAAGTAGTGCTTACAGAATATGGCCGACACATGTTTGTTTCTGAATAGCTGGTATCTATTAATGTTTTTTAGACATTTCAATCTTAATACTGTTTTTCTTCGAGACTTAATTTTAGTGTTTGTTGCTCAGTTATAACAGTCGTAGATTACACTTACTGCTGGTACAGTTGTACTCCATATTATTATTTTGTATTCTTCTGTAATATTCTCTCTGGGAGCAGCCAGCTAGCGACATAGAGGACACAGCCTCTGGACAGGCCTATAATATAATTATCTGTATGATCAGTTGGATTATAATCGAAAACATTTCTCTAATGTTTGTAATACTTCATTGAAAATCCCTGGTACAGGATGCTGTTTCGTTTTGGCTGACCATACAGAGTGTGGTAACACAACCAGTTTGCGCAGTCCACTCACAGTTGATCCGCTGATTGTTTTTATCGAGCATGTTTTTCTATTTTCAGTGCTGTTGATGTTGCTTGTTTCTACTTTAGTGATGATCAACTCTATTAGCCCCTGTCTAGCCCGCGGTAGGTCGATACTGTAGTTGCTGCAGTATGTGAAACTGACATGTTTTAATAACACCTCCTTTAACAGAACCTGTACCAAGGCAGCATACATTCCTTCCAATAGGAAACCTTGTGCAGGTTTTCCTTCCAATAGGAAATCTTGTGCAGGTTTTTCACAAACCTACCATAAAGGAGATGATTAGAGTTGTGTAATTCCGGTAACTTTCCTAAATGTCTGGATTTTCCAAACATTCTAGTTTGAAAAAAATGGGAATCCTCTGACAAACCTGAATTCCTGAACTCAGGAATGATGGGAAAGTTACTGAAAGCATGCAACCCTAGTTGTGATTGGTCACTATAAGGGGACAGAACATGCTATAGTATCAATGAAACAATATTCACAAAGCTTGGAAGCCATTTATACAGCTGAACATGCCCTTACATTCCATCATCCAGACTGATTTTCTAAAATATATTTTCCCGTTTTAAATGACACCCTATTTCCTCCATGGTGTCCTGCTATTGGCCAGACGTCCACCTTCGCAGGAGGCAAGCAGACATGTTACGATAAGTGGTGGAAAACTGCAGGAGACTTTAAGCTTTTCCCTAAACTTGTCTGGCTGAAAATAGCTCACTGTGTCGGAAACTGGGTGCTGTTTGAGCCTGAAACATTTTCTGTCAAAGCCTGGAGCCAGCTGCCAGTCAGTTGTCATTCACATAATGTGTTCGATTGAAACAAAATATAAAATAATTTATCATATAGTATTACACAGATGAATTGTTGGTTTTTGTTTTGTACTCTGTAAATGTTATTTCCTGACACGTGAGTAAATGCGATGTTATCTAGGCCATCATTGTGAACATGAAAACTTAGGTTAAGGGGCTTTGTGTCCCACTGTCATTTATTGGAAAACACATTTCACTCCATCATTAGCTAAGAGGAGCGTTATACTTCTGGAAACTTTCCAAACATTCCCAGGTTTCCCAGAGGTTGAGAGAATTCCAAAAGGGAATGAGCGAGTAATCAGGAATCCTGCAATCAGGTTTTCTGGAAAACCTGGATGTTTTGTGAAAGTTATTGGAATTTTGCAATCTTAACTCGAAGGCTCTAACTTGTTCTGCTTGGGCAACATAATTCCTACACGCTGTAGGAATATCACTTAAAATAACGTTTTTATAACGATAAGACCATCGTAACGCTGTGCGTAACGAATGTAAAAAAAAAAATCGTAGGTATTTTTTGAGGATCAATTAATTTGTTAATGATGTGTAGCTATTTAATTTACCCTTTTTGTCCTTTTATTGTAATCATTCATTTTCTTTTTTTATGTAAAAAAAAGTTGATCTTTTTTGTTTGCTAGATTTGTTATTATAAGAGGTTAAAGTGCAGGAACACGGTAATAATATGAAAACACTGCGTTGATGATAGCCACTTGTGTATTAGGGCTGTTCTAATGCTGAATAGGGCTTCTCAACAGAACGTCTCCACCAAGGCATTGCACAGGAAGTCTACGTCCTAAAACACCATATTTCTTACATGTTTTTAGTGCACTACTTTTTAACCAAGTCTGAAGCGATTCCAATAGGGCTCAGGTATAAAAAAAGTGCACTTCAGGAAATAGTGCCATTTGGGACACAAACCAACTGTGCTTTCATTTAAAAGAAATCGACCATTGGCCTGTTGAGACAGTTGAACAAAAGATATTCAGTCATCCATTTTGTTTAACTTTACCTGTCTGCGATAGGTAAATCCAGCTATACATCGACAGTCAGGATTCAAACTGTTATGATTCTAGATCCGAGGAAGACTGGCCGTGTGCTTCCAGATCAATGACTGTGTGTGAAATGGTCTTTTCCCATTGGAGCTCAAAATAAGGGCACTACATGGGGGAAAAGGTGTGATTTCAGATGCATTCAGTGAGACAACTTCCTTCACTTGGAGGCTGCGTCAACATTGTAAAACCTGGTAGTACTTTGTTGTAGTACTATAGTGCTGTGTATTGTACTCTCCAAACGGTTTGTAAATCTGTATTAAACTTTCTTTTTGTGGCCTTCTTTCTCCAACTTAAAAGGTTTTGGCAGGCCACCTTTTTTGTACTTAAGTAGCCTCAATGAACAATAAAGTGCTCTTAAACCACAAGCTCTGTGTCTGGTCTTTAAAATGGTTCTATTCTGCTATTGTTGTCATTTCCAATGTCCCCAAACTTTTTTGTTTGTCTCCACCTGCAGTTTGAAACAAGTTGGGGATAGCACACACTTTAGCTTAGACTCAGTAATTGTATTCATTGAGTTTTATTCCCTGACAATGCAGTCTGTAATGGGTGAATGCTCAACACAGTGTTGAGCCACTGAGTAAAACAATTAAGGAAAAAACAAATCACACAAAGAATGACACACATTCAGGAAATATTTAATTTATTAACCAAAGCGAGCGTTAGATGTACACATCTGTGTGTCTTTCAGATACACTTGACAAAAGACGTTACCAACAGCATGAGGGACATGCAGGTGTTTCCATGAAAAACTAACCAACCCGTTTGACATCGTGTGCCAATCCAGTTCTGGACATCTGCAAATATCACACAATCTATATATATCTTGTGTACATTGTCTTGTTTTCCCACAGACACAGGTAAAGGGGCTCTGGTAACCCATGGCTGAAGCCCTAAAGATGGTAGTGTTAATGTGAAGGTATGACAATGTTCACTTTGAATGTAGCCTCTGCTAACCTTAATGCAGAACCTCAGTGATTCACACTAAATAGAGACACTGACTGTAAACATGTGATGATCCTGAAATGTGAGTGGATTTGATACTGATGCTGCCATTAAGGTGATTCATATGTTACAGTTAAAACTCTCCTGTAGCATATACTAAACTAATGGACAGTCAGGGCTGTAATATTCCAGTAACTTTCCCAATGTTCTCTGGTTTTCCAGAGATGCTTGCTGGAGGACCTCTCCTGCCCATTTCCATGTAAATCCAGGACCCAGGATATTTTAGGATAATTTCTGTTAGCTGAGTAGACAGAACTTGCACATGACCACCATTTACACAGAATTGCAGGTAAACATTTCAACTGTCCTCAAAACAGATAATCAAACACCCCCCTTCAAATATAGAAATATAAATCAACAGGACAGAGAATCAACAGAACATAGAATTCATTATTCATATAGTTACATGAGTGCCAGTTATAAAGTAGGGGCTTTTCTCACTACAGCAATTGATTGACATGACATTCATATAGTGGAGTGAAAAAACATTTCCGATGGTGTTAGCAGTCAATGAGACCATATCAGTGGCATACAGAACAAACAGTAATATAATTTCAAACATAACTATAGTGAAAGCTCATAATGTTTGTAGCAGAACTCTGACCAGTGAGGGCTTGTTGCTACACTGAAGAATCCCTTTGGTACTGTGTTCCGTTCCATACGTTCCATCCGTTCCATTCCAGCCCTCGGTTGCTTCCATGCTGTATCTCAGATGCTCTCGTCATCACTCATATCCCAGATCTAGGACCAAGGAAAGAAACGTTACAACAAGGCTCCCATCAGATGACCTGCTCACATGCAGGAGAGGGCAGTTTATTTGGAGTTTGCTTCCATTTCAGAGAGACCATTCTCACGGCCAGGTTTGCCTACACAGCTCTGTGTAGCCAAGGTTACACAGCTCTGCTCGAAGAAGTAACAGTGAGCTGTGACTGACACAGACTGTGACAGTAAACAGCACTACAGGATTCAAGACCTCAACACCTTCTTAACATTTTCCATCAGATACCTGAGCTCTAGTCCCCTTAATGAATATCAAATGTACAAATCCTAACCCTAATATGTCATCCTAACCCTAACCCTAACCTTTACACTTATGCCTAAACTTAACCCTAGCCCTAACCATAATTATTACACTAATTGTAACCTTTGCCCTAAACCCAAACCAGAAAGCCGCCACACAAAAATCTGTTTTCAAGTTTGGGAGAGGAAACGTCCCCAGAATTCAAGTTTTTCTGATTTAACCGGAGTTTGGGGACATTTGTCTCCTTCAAGCGAGAAACCATCCATTCTTGGCACTATGAATTGCATATATGAGACCACAGAAAATATGAAGCTTCAGAAATCTGAACCTTTCAATGTGATTCAGGGCGGCTGCCTGCATCCACCAACGCTGGTCCTAAACACGGTGTTTGACTGGGACACGGGCCAGACCAGCCTTCTTCCTGACAGTCTATTTGCTAAAACAGTGAAATACAGAAAGGGGACTGGAGAGGAAGGCCTACCAGCCGGCGAGCGTGGCTCTACATACTATCTGAAGTATTTCTTTGTTTAAGCTATGCTTCACTGGGCTTGAGTTCTGCAATTAAAACAATAGCACAGTCCCAAAACTTTACCCCGCAACTAGCCTGGCGAACCCAGGACATGTTAAACAACGTTTTAAAATAATTTGTCGGAGTTCAAATATCATTTGAACCCAATTCTGGTAGCTTGAGGCTGGAGACGGCCTGTCCCAGAGCCACACAGAGAAGCGTTTTTATCCCTGCCTGTGGGTTTGGCATGATGGCCCTGCCTTGTTTGTCAAGAGGGAGTCTGTGAGAGAGGATATAATTATACACATCATTATTCTAATTACAGCCTACGGAGTGGACCTTTAAAAGGAACAATCTGTAATTGGTTTATATGTTTTTGGAATTTGAAATTAATAATATATACCCATTGATTATTGAACAGTATAACTTATTATGCCTGAGGTTCAGCTGTCGTAGCCCATCGGAGCCCTACTAAGAAGCTTGTTTCGAAGCCACTGTAAACAAAAACAAAAATTTCAAACCATCAAACTGAAGCTATTTGGCATCCACAGGTCTGTCCATGAACGTTTTCTCCAGGCCCGTCCCTCAGCTACTGCAGGGAGGTGCGTTAATCACAAATGTGGTCTTGATTTCACAGCGACCCCTCAGTTCTGGAGCAGTATAAGAAACCATGCGCTTCATGTTTTGATTGGCAGATCTGTGGCAGAGTGTGCCGTTTATAACGACAGGGCTGTGGGTTCAATTCCCATGGGGGACAACTATTTAGAACATGAGCACACGTACTGTATGCGTTTGTAAGTATGGGTTCTTGAAGAGGGTCTGCTACATGACTCCTGGGTCAGAGTAAACACAGCTGGGCTGTGCTCCATGTTGAACTATAATCTGTTTGGGAGGACCGTGCATTAGAAGACTCTTACAGTGCTTGATATACGGCTACTGACGCTTTGTTTTGATGCTTGTTATTATATCCTCGGAATAGCTGTTTGTCTGTTTGGTATTGGCTCGAAATACAACCCAACAGACCAAGAGACTTCGTATACAACAGGCTGGTTCTGACGGACGCTGTGTACGGCCTTTAATCCACTTACTGTGGTTCTGCTTCATCAGCACTTCAACCAGGCCCACAAAGCATGACCACATTGGCACTGATGTCTTGCTCATTGACTGACTGATTGTTCTTCATCCCCTTGAGAAGACGCTCGCATGGCATTTCCCAGTGACCATGGCCAGTTCAGTTATGGGTTTTTGGAACCACCCACGTTCCTCTAGAGGGATATTCTATGTACTTTGGAGGCGTCATTCTGTAATTGAGTGTGCGTCCATGTAGCCCACTTGCGGCTTCTGGTTCAGGACACAGGCATTTCAATCATGAGCTTGAGCAGGGGTCCCCAAAACGTATTAACAAGCCCTTACCCGTTGAATCAGGTGAGCTAGTTCAGGGCAAAAACTAAACTGTGAGAAGGCTGGGGGTCCCCAGGAGAGGGTTGGGAACCACTGAGCTAGATCACACAATCTTATCCAGACTGATTTACATTCATTAGTCATTGATTCTATATTACAGTGGGCCTTCATGTGGACGTCAGATTGACACGTGCCACCTACCTAAACATAGTTGCAAGACCAGGTACAGCTCTTCATGGCAACGGTATTCCCTGATGGCATTGGCCTCTTTCAACAGGATGATGCGCCCTGCCACACTGCACACATTTTCCAGGAATGGTTAGAAGAACATTATGAAGAGTTCAAGGTGTTTCCTTGGCCTCCAAATTCCCCAGATCTTAATCCAATTGACCATCTCTTGGATGTGCTGGACCGCCAAGTCCGATCCACGACGGCTCCACCTCGCAACTTTTAGGACTTGAAGGATCTGCTGCTAATGTCTTGGTGCCAGATGCCACAGGACACCTCCATGCCTCAGAAGATCAGCATGTTTTGGCAGCACGTGGACCAACAGCATGAGGGAAGTGGTCAATGTTTTGGCTCATTGGTGTATATCCAATGCTGTTTAGATGCATGTAGAGGAGAGTGGGTTGCATTATAATGCAACATTTACAGTTAGGAGCATATAACTGAACTAGGGTTGACTGGGAGAATTGTTTTATACATTCTATGTAAACTGTAACAAGTGTTACATCTTACATGGGTGGGGAGAGGGTGAAAAAAAATAAAGGGAGACAAAGATAGGAGAGAGAAATATAGAAATGGGATAAATATAAATGACTTTTGGCAAAAAGGTGAAGATTTTAAGGACCAAAGCAGTTTCACTAGCAGTATTTTCCTGTATTTTGCTCCATCCATTCATTCATTTTATACAAGATGCCAAGTACCTGCTGATGAGAAGCCTCCCCACAACATGATGCTGCCACCAACCTACTACAAAAACCTAACACATAAGCAGTGTTAGATTTTTGACAAAAACCTGTGTGGCGCAAACCTATCTGATGACAGTTGGGTCAATCATGCTTTCATACGATACTTCATCTACTAGAGGCCAGTGTGAAGCCTCCTCCACAATACAACGTTTGCACATTTACACAATATCCTTCTTGCTATTGGTTGGACAAGTGTATAGTTTGTACCACATGGAGGAGAGCCTGTCTGATCAGAGAACCCATGCATTTTTTGAGATTATGAAATATGACTTTTGTGTTAAAAGACAATGTTTCAGAATATAACAAAACATTTTCTTTTTATTATTCACTCAACTTGATTCTGTTACTTTGCAGAAAGTCCAGCTACCCTAGAAAGAAGCTGGGCTGCTAAATTCCAGTCATGTTAATGGGGTATAGTAGCGATGGAGTCTTAAATAGTGTCAAAGTACGCAGTGTCCGTTTTGCGACAAAAATGTTACCGCTCTAGGGCCTTTGGATTCCACTCTGTTGTGGATGGTCTTTATTGAAATAAATAACATCCCATGCTTCCTGATTACAGATCCAACAGCACGCAATCAAATATCCAAACACCTGTAAATTATTTTGTGCTTCCACAACACAATAGCAGAATATGGATGTTAGGAAAATATTTCAATGAAATTTTCTCACAAATATTTCCCAAAATGAAATCAATGTCTCATAATAGTTGATTTTGAGAGTCAGTCTTTTAAAAATACAACACAGAACTAAATGTTCTGTAATGTATGTTTGTAATGTATGTATTACAATGACAAACATGTCAGTGGCTTGAGTAGCACTGTAGCTATATAGAGTTGGAGACAGAAATCCAACAGGACATTAAATGTATTTCAAACAGGATCTCCTCATTGTTCCTCGGTTGCTGCTTTGTAAACATCAAAAGAACAGTGAGAGGAAACACTTTGAAATGGACAAATTGGTGCTCAGAGTCTGTGTGTGTGTGTGTGTGTGTGTGTGTGTGTGTGTGTGTGTGTGTGTGTGTGTGTGTAGACTTATGTAACCTGAATAGCTAGTTCAGAGTGAAGCCAACACTTGACTAAAACCCTATTCAGATAAACGCAATAAATGGGAGGTTGAAATTATCTTATTTAATCCAGGTTGCCATAGTTTCCAAACTTGTTCTTAGAAACCCGCATCTGTATCTGTCTGTGACTGTGGACTGAGGTCTGTGAGAGACTTCTGTGTTCACACTTTAGACAGTTAACGTCTTACTTTTTTACTTGATACATCACATGTTTTTCAAGGCTGTTCTCATTGGTCAAAGGACCAATTTGTTGAAGAGAAGATCAGAATTGTACTGCCTCTGTAAATGAAGCCAATATGATGTTTTGTGAGATTGTGATTACTTTCAGGCCAGGCCCAAACTGCCCTGCAGAACAATAAATAATCTTATCAGTCCCAGAACAGTTGTCACTGTCCTTTGGCCATTTTGTCTTGAAATTCTTTAATCTCCGTCAACATCTTTGCCTGCCCTCTGACTAGGCCAAAGCAATGGCATGGAGCTCTTGGCATCAATTGCCTAGATGAGGATGAGACCAGTCTGATCCCTTGATAATCTACTGAGAGCAGAAACAGGACTGAATTGCAATCAAGGCTGTGCAAGAGATACGACCACCATAGCTAATTCCAGCAGATGTAATCTAATGCCCGATCCGAACTGCCCAGGGATCACAGTTAATGGTGTTCCAATAAATGGGAAGCATCCATTTTTCAGGTATACTGTCCAACTTCCACTTTCCCTGAAAACATGCTGGGATTGCATTGGTGTTTTTTTAAGGCTAGCCAGACGCTGAGCCTAACATCTAACGGGTGGGTTCTTTTTGGGCTAGCCAGACGCTGAGCCTAACATCTAACGGGGGGGTTCTTTTTGGGCTAGCCAGACGCTGAGCCTTACATCTAACGGGTGGGTTCTTTTTGGGCTAGCCAGACGCTGAGCCTTACATCTAACGGGTGGGTTCTTTTTGGGCTAGCCAGGCCCTGAGCCTAACATCGAACGGGTGGGTTCTTTTTGGGCTAGCCAGACGCTGAGCCTAACATCTAACGGGTGGGTTCTTTTTGGGCTAGCCAGACGCTGAGCCTAACATCTAATGGGGAGACACGGTAGCAGGTAAACACCACATCGCAACCAACTCTTTTTTTTTAAATTAATTACCGCCGTTATATTCCACAAACAGTAGCGCTTAAACCACATCTGCTTTGCTTATATCATGATTAAACACACATTAGTCATGTAAAAAAGCATGGAGCCTTTTATCGTTGGTATAAAAACTGAAAGTGTTAGCAGCAGTTGAACTGGGGACCACACAGATGTTCACAGCCTGCCTGGCTCCTGAACATCGCCCAATCAGTGAAAGGCACTCCACCACCTTGAACCCATTAGGATCTACCATACAGACACTGTTGAACAATGTGTCATTAATGTGCAGTCAGTGTAATACCCACAGGTGTACACGCAGTCACTGTAATACCCGCAGGCGTACACGCAGTCACTGTAAAACCCGCAGGCGTACACGCAGTCACTGTAATACCCGCAGGCGTACACGCAGTCACTGTAATACCCGCAGGCGTACACGCAGTCACTGTAATACCCGCAGGCGTACACGCAGTCACTGTAATACCCGCAGGCGTACACGCAGTCACTGTAATACCCGCAGGCGTACACGCAGTCACTGTAATACCC
>JACXGJ010014567.1:0-14653 GCA_016801105.1 Esox niger
ACACACACACACACACACACACACACACACACACACACACACACACACACACACACAGCTGTTGTAAACATGCTCTGAGAGCTCCAACATGCCGAGGCGGTCTGGAAACCACTTCCTCCCAGAGGCTCGACACATTTTACTCATTTACTTTGAACTCAAGGATGCGGGCAAAAGCACTTTCACTATATAGGGGGCTGAATTAAATGTGTGTGTGTTTGTGTGTGTGTATGTATTGTGTGCACGTTTTGATTAAACAAATACTGTATGACAGTTTGGACATTAGGGGGAAATCAGTGCATGTATGAGTGTGTGCTGGAAGAGGATATGAGGTATTATGTGTGTCTGATAGTGATTATGATTCACACAGTACTTCATTAGGCTTGCTATTGTGTTTATTATCTGTGGTAATGAGTTACAGCTAGAATTACACTCATATTGGCTTTATTGTGTGTAATCAAATGAAATATGTTTAATGAGATCAAGAGGGGAACTTGTCCCCAAGTTGCAACTTCTTCCCCCTTCACATGTGCATGTACGCATACACGCACACGCACACACACACATACACACACACACACACACACTCACACACACGCAAACAGACACACGTTTTTCTCACATTCTGAGTATAATCTCATCAGCTTCTCTCTGAATGGTCCCATTCTGTAAATATTTAGAGGAAGCGGAAGGGCCCATCGTGCAAACTGTCGCCACGGAGACAGATAGGTACCATCCGTCAGCAGAGTGACCCTGTCCGGAGTGCAGGACGCCCGGATCCTCGCATTTGATCAATCACACGCACCCCCATTATGGGACGGGGTGTTGATTTAGCCCCCAAACAACCCTGGACTGACCTCCTGGTCACCTCTGTTCACCTCTGTGCTACGGCCACTCAGAGGTCATATAGATGGGCAGAACATAGGTACATAGGCACACCCTTACGCAAGCACAATACACATGCAAGTATTTAAGCTGTGTGGTACAAGGGGGTGTGGTGTATGGCTAATATACCATTGCTAAGAGGTGTTCTTATGCACTTTGCACATTGAAATGGTATAAACTGGTTGCCAGCACAGCTAGAGCAGTCAAAGATGCTGTGATGTCATACCCATGGTATACAGTTTCTTATAAACTGAATGGTTTGAATCATGAATGCTGATAGCTGTGGTATATGAGACCGTATGCCATGGAAATGACATCTTTTTACAGCTCTAATTGTGTTGGTAACCACTTTATAAACTCAGTAAAAGCATCTAAGGGTTTGGGAAATATTGTTAATATACTACGGTTTAGGTAACCTTGATGATTTGTGCTTGAAAACAGCCCTCAGGCACGTACTATTCGCCATATATCACACCCCCTCGTGCCATATTCCTTACAAATACCATAGCTATAATCCAGTCAACATTCAGGACCAATCCTGGGGGCGGTGTGCAAGTTAAAATATTTAATGGGGCAGCATTGAGGGAAGGGACAGGCACATGCAGGTAGCTTGATGCCCTCCTCCAATTGCTCCATCTGTTCTTTCCACTTCCTCTCCTCTTTCGTCCAATTCCCTCCTCTCCATCTCTTCTTTACTCTCTTACTCTCTCCTCTTCCATTATCTCTGTGTATTTTTTCCTCACCTCTGCCCTGGTAGCCTAATTTGTTTCACCTATTTAATACGTTTTTTTAGGTTAAAAAAACAACATAATTTAATTCAGACTTTCATCAGAGTAGCTGAAGTTACCTAACACTATTGTCCCTACACCCCTTTTCTCTTTTGCTAAAATGGTTTAACATATTTCAACAAACACAATTTAAGAAATAAAAAACAGATCTATTAATGTCGCCATTTATGTTGGATGAACAACTAGCTAGCAATGGCAAAATAGTACTGTTACAGTACATTCACACTGTTCATGATGGTGACAATGGCTCAAATCATTTCAATGAAGGGAAGCAGGATGAGCGAGTGGCTTCTGGGGCGATGCGTGGGATCTGTGAGATGTGGAAAAAACTTTGAGACTTCTCAACTTCATGCAAATCCCCTGCGCCTATCACTGGGGACTGACCAATCACGTGGTTTTGAGTAGGTGGTTGTGAAATGCTCTGCTTAAAAATAACTTCAATTCCACTACTGTCATGATGCTAGCACGCCTACAGACACGCCCACAAGTGAAGTACTCTGGGCGATGCTAGCACTGGCTATCCGAAATTGCGCAAAAAGTGTGAATGTACCATTTCCTAGCAAAACTTGCTACACCTTACATCATTGTTTCCCAGTATATCCGTGGATGCAATTGTGGCTGCAGTCGCTATATCTAAACAAGGTGAGAATAATCTGTTTTAATTTGAACACTTCCTCTGTGTTCAAAGAATTTAAGTATATTTAGCTTTTTTACAATAGTTGTTACTGGTTTTGTTTTGCTTGACCTATAAAAGTTTTATACAGTCTTTTTCACATAGCCAATTTAATCCTTGTTGTTGTACTAGCTGATTGCTGAATACTTGTGACTGTGGTCTCAGTTTAGTATCAGTCCAATTTGCAGCATTGTTTGCCTAATTTATCTTGGATGTCAGCCCCCCACCTCAAGCTTAACCTCGATTAGACAGAGCTGCTCTTCCTCCTGGTGAAAGACTGTACAATTCAAAATCTGTCCATCACGGTTGACAAGTCCACGGTTGTACCCTTGCAGAGTGCAAAGAACCTTGGTATGACACTCAACAAGAACCTTTCATTCTCTGAAAACATCAAAGCAGTGAATCGCTCTTGTAGATTGTACCTTACACAGAAAGCGGCTCAGGTTCTTATCCAGTCACTGGTCATCTCCTATGTGGACTATTGCAATGCACTGTTGGCTGGGCTCCCCGATGGTGCCATCAAGCCCCTGCAACTTATCCAGAATGCTGCAGCCCGTCTTGTGTCCAACCTTCCCAAATTTATCCATGTCACCCCTCTCCTCCGCAAGCTTAATTGACTTCCGGTAGAAGCTTGCCCCCGCTACCAGGCCATGATGCTTGTCTACAGTGCAGCAAAGGAAACGACACCCCCTACTTGCAGGCTATGCTTAAACCCTCCAACCCTCACAGGTGAGCAACTCCCAATCAGCCAAAGCAAAACTCATCTCTGTCTTGGCACCTCAATGGTGGAACAAGCTTCTCCTTGAAGCCAGGACAGCAGAGTCCCTGCCAATCTTCTGAAAGCAGCTGAAAACCTACCTCTTTGATGAGTATCTAAATTAACTTGTGTATCCCTCCAACCCTCCAACCTGAATTTTTTTTTACATAATGTTAATTTCTCTGGCACTGACGTTGCCAACTAGCGGCTTCGATTAAGGAAAGTGTATTAATTATGATTGTCAAATGTTTGTTTTCCATGATACCTTAAGAAAGATTTGTCCAACAAAACATTTTGATTATAGATTTTTCTCCTTGACATGGTGAGAAAGATTTTGCCATGGGGAATACCACGGTAAACTGAACGGAACGGAATAACTGATATATACACACACTTTCACACACACGTTTACACACACACACACACCCCACACACACACACACACACACACACACACACACAAGTTTGTACAGCTAACCGCATGGGGACCAGAAAATAGATATTGCCCCAATCTTAACCCTAAACCTAACCTTAACCCTTACCTTAATCCTAACCTTAATTTAACCCTAATCTTACTCTAACCCTAACCTTAACCTCAATAAAGTAACATTTATGCCTAAACTTTACCTCAGTGTAATGCCTAACCTTAACCCTAAACTTAATCAACAATGCCTGGACTTTATAGAAACCCAAATTCTAACTCTAAAATGTATCGTAAGTTTGACCCTAAACCCAAACCCTGAGCCAGAAATTGACTTTTGCTTTATGGGGACCTTTTGCCTTTTGTCCAATTTCTTGTGGTTTTACTACACTCATGGGGACATTTGGTCACCATGAGTATAGTTAGACCTAAAACACACACACACATGCACACATGCACACACACAGTGATTTGTGAACTGCTACAGGACCACATGACAACTGCCCTTTTGGTTTCTTTATTTGTGACGGAGCAATTTGCTGTCTGAAACCATATGAACAAGCAGAAGTTCTTCAATGCACTAATATTAATAGCTTTCTCTTTCTCTCAATACAGACTTGACTGAGCATTTAAGAAAAGTACAACGGGTATACAGATATACATCAATTAGAAAGACCCAATAAAACTACAGTACCTGCAATCATATGAATAGGAACAATCAAAAGTTCTTCAAAGCACCAACATTAATAGCTTTTCTATTAAAGATACATACAGAAATGTCAACTACTTGTTTTTCAAATAAAATGCATTTCAGGACATATAATAGCTCTACATGACAGGTGGATACAGGATATAAACTACACTACCCATGATATCGTACACTACCACACACGCATACAGTACATATTGAACATGAGGGGCTGAATTCAAGTGTACCCCATTAGCCTTGTTTCCTCTGTACCTTCAGGGGACCATACATCTTCACCCCCTTTACCTTTTCCAGTACTGCTTCATCATGGTGAACTCTGGACAGGACAGGCTCTAAACCCCCTCCTCTCTCTTCCCCCCTCCCACATCTCCTACTACAACATCAGAAAGCCATTACGCAGCTGTATGAAAAGAGAGAACAGAAGAACAGTGATTGGCAACCCTGTTTCCAAAAAAGTTGGGATGCTGGGTAAAATATAAATAAAAACAATGATGTGCAAATAATTTAAACCCTATTTTCAGTAAAACATTGTACTAAGACAACATCAGATGTTTAAACTGAGACAATGACAGCAACATGTTTCAAAAAAGGTGGGACAGGGGCTACAAAAGACTGGAAAAGTTGAGTAATGCTAAAACTTAACCATGGTGGAACATCTCATAACTAATTAGATCAATTGGTAATAGGTCAGTAACTTGATTTGAGTATTAAAACATCATTCCAGAGAGGATGGGTCTATCAGAAGTTAGAATGGGGAGGGGCTCACCACTCTGTGAAATAGTGCAACAATTTAAGAATGCTTTCAACATAAAATTGCAAAGAGTTTGGGGATCTCATAATCTACGGTACACAATATCTTTAAAAGTTTTAGAGAATCCAGAGAAATCTCTGTATGCAAGGGACAAGGCCCAAAAACAGATATTGGATGGACTTGATCTTGGTGCCCTCAGGTGGCACTGCATTAAAAAAACAGATACAAGCCTTCTCAGGGCCCAAGTTCATTTAAGATGAGGCGAAGGCGAAAACTGTCCTCTGGTGCAATGCTGCCATTCAGAAGATCTTTTTCAGGGAAAGCATTGCTTATGTCAAAACACATTCTGCAAGTTTCACAATAGCATGGCTCTGTAATAAAGGAGTCTGGAAGCTAAGCTGGCTTGACTGCTGTCCAGGACTGTCTCCTTTTTAAAACATTTGGCACATTATGAAACAAAAAAAATTACAAAGGAGACCCCGAACTGTTGAGCATCTGAAATCCGATACCAAGCAAGAATGGGAATATATTTAACTTACAAACCTACAGCAATTGGTCTCCTCAGTTCCCAAACGCTTACAGGCGGTTATTAAAAGAAGAGGTGGTGCAACGCAGTGATAAACATGCTCCTGTCCCAACATTTGCTGGCATCAAATACCAAATAGGCATGTGTTTTTCCAAAAACAATCAAATCTCTCAGTTTCAACATTTGATATGTTGTTTTTGTAATGTTTTAAATTAAACATTGGGATAAATGATTTGCACATCATTGCATTTTGTTTTATTCACATTTTACACAGCGTCCCAACATTTTTGGAAACAGGGTTTTATGGAAACAGGAGGGGAGCAGAGAAGGATGAAGGTGCCTGCTGACTTGTTTATGTAGTATTTCGTCTGTATTTATCTTCTCTATTTCTTTAAGGTGCCTCCGTGAGTTAAAGGCAGAACCTGTTTGGTGTGTATTTCTCTGTCTCTATGTAATCTTTATGACTATGCTAGTACATTCCAGACTTGTGTTTTGTACAAGGTTAACAGAGTACTAATTATAGCTGCAGGGATTAAAGGAGAGAGAACGAGAGGGACAACGAGAGAGGAAAGGTAAATTGCAAAAGACAGTGAGAGAGAACGAATGAGAAGTAGAGAGGGGGAGAAAAAAGAGAGCTGAGTCTGTGTAATCACACTTCATACTTAGCTAAATACTGACACTTATCATGCATCATCACATAACAGTGAAGAAGGGAACCACCAAATTCCCAAAAACACTCAAGATTAAACCTCACAAATCACATGACCTGAACACACAAAACCATAACCACACAAAACACATGAGCTAAAAACACAAATCCATAAACACACAAAACACATGAGCTACAAAAGCCCAATCATTAAATATTCTAAAAGTCCAAAGACATGGAATATTTTAGTGAGAAAGTTGAGAGGTAAAAATAAAGAAGTACTTCTTTATTATCAAGACAGATAATACCCATGATTATCAATTAATTCTCTGGTTCTCTTCCTTATTTCACTCCCTTCACTCATCACACGACCTTCGCTGTTTCACTTCCCACCAAACAGCACTTATCTGACCTTTGACCCGTGATGGGAAGAGATAGAGACAGAGGAAACCAGCCTGTCCACTCTCTCATCACACGACAACAAACTACTGACTAGGTGTCTGAGAATCTTTCTTCCCCAAATAACTCAGCGGCATTTTGGAGTATTTTGAATTAACTTTGAAATCTTTGGCTTGAGAACAGAAGGCCAGTACAGGAATTTTCCCACACAATGTACTGCAGGTTAATGTCTTATTGTCAGACTGTATGATGAATGAGCCCTTGCGACTAGAGCTGTCCTTATTAGTAAAAAATAATATGTTGAGTATGTTTGTGTTCGTGTGCCTGTCACAATCTCCCCTGTTGATTCTTTAGTCAGTGGACAACCCAAGACAAACAGGTGTGTAGACAGCCTGACTGCAACTACAAAAGCATGACACAGAGGCACTCTGTCTAAAAACACCTTCACCAGAGCCACACCCTCAAAGACTCCTGACACCATGGTGGGGGGGTTACTTTCTAAATGTTATCCATCGCAATTAATAGTTACTTGTCCAAAGTTCGTATGAGTAAGATAACTTTTGAATTACCTGAAATGTAATGAATGAAATGAAATGAATATTATGGTTTACACCGTTGCCAAACTTGGCCAAATCAAAACCATTATTTCTGGGCTGCTTGATGAGTGGCTAAGCAGTGTAAGACATTGAGGCTTGGTGCAGGAGGGACATTGAAATCCAAATACATTTCTTTGTTGAATCACCAATCCAAAGCTAGAGTTAAAAAAATAATAATACTCATCAGTGTAGTGTAAAACTAAATCCGAAGTGGCTTGGCAAAACATGCTTGCTCCTAGCTGTTCTTGAAACATCTTTGAAACGCCATAAAAAATGCATTGCATTGGTGTACCTTAAATTTGTATTCAGATTTGAGATCTTGTCTTGTTGTCAATTTGTCGAGAGGTCTTGCTTTTAAGACTAGCGTGGTCTTATCTTGTCTTTATGTTAAGACTAATGACCTTCTCTTGTTGCTGAGGTTGTCTGATCATGTTTAATTGATTCACTTATGGCTAATGACTAACATTAATGCAGAAGATAACTGAGAAAACAAACACACACACTAGATGTCTCTCCTGAAAGGGCCTCTTTTGGTAGTAACCCTTCCCTAACCCTTCCCTAACCCTTCCCCAACCCTTCCCCTCACTCCATCACCGCTGGCTAATGACACAGGAAATCAGGAGCAACGCTACCCTGCAATCATTAACGTGAATCACCCACTCTCTGTCTCTGTCTCTGTCTTAAAGACTCACGCAACCAAAACAACTTCCATTGGTTTCTCACCAGGTATGCACCACGCCAATTGTAAACCTAGCCAACGGATCATAACAAAAATGTTGGAGAACAAACTCTCGTCATACACCCAGACCCCTCATTCAGCCGTGTGTATTTTTACCCTCCTCCAGTCACTACCTGAGATATGGAAGTTACTAATGTTGCCCCTGGGAGACAGGAGTAATCAATCATGGATAAAACACTGGAAACTCAATTTATGGTCTTTGAACAAGGTGTGCCTTCACTGTTTACACACACACTCACGCACGCATGCACACACATACACACACACACACACACACACAGTGTTATTGAAATAGAAAGTATCAGGGCTAAGGGTTGTTCCCATAATGGCCTGATAAAACATGTCATAAGGTCACAGCAAACCGGTATGGAGTCTTCCACACACGCATGCACAGAAACGTATACATGCATGCACACAGAAACGTATACACACATGCACACATGTGCATACACATTGAAACACAGACACTACCACGACTAGACAGTCCGAAGCCATAAAATCCTCTGTTTCAACCATAACCCCATAACCTCATAACCCCTGTTGTGAAAGCATGGTAACTGGTGACCTTTGACATGTGACCGTTGAACTGTGGCATATCAACTAAGCGTTTCACAGGAGGAGTGTCTGTATGACTGGGTCATACCTGGGCCTGATAACGCTGAAGGGTGACTGGGAGGTCAAGGAGTGTATATAGTTATAGCTACAGATCAGTGAAGGAGAGAGGGTAACATGAAAATGTTAGCGCTGCTTTTTTCCAGGGGGTGGGGGGGCTGCGTCTATGGTTTAGATGTTGAAACAGTAATGAATGTTTTAGTTATATTTGTTTGACACACTATTAGCTGTTAGTCAAACTGTGCCGAAGTGAATCTGAAATCCATGCTGTCAGGAAGACTGCACAACAACAGCCTCTAATGGTTAAAGGGAACATTTGCATAATTATGAGTGATTGGAGGAGTTAAGGACATAACCATGCACACAGCACTATGTTTTTTCAATTTCAAGTGATGCTATTGGTTGGTTGAGTCTGTTACCTGATTTAAACATGAATGGAGTCATTTTGTTTGCTATCACTGTTGTCATTTTGTCTTGCTAATTCTCCCATTACATGAATGGTGGGTAGATGTGGTTATCCTTGTCCGATGGTGTCTTAGGAACATTGTTGATGTCAGTACATCATGGGTAAAGACATCAGCCTTCACCCTCAAAAGAAGGCTCTCCAAAACAGGCCGGCAGTTGTTTTTATACATTAGGAAGCTTGCTAGTTACCTTATGTTTTGGAAGTTGTGAAACAATGACTGGATCTGATGATGGAATTTCCCCTAACCCAAACACCTAACCCAAACACCTAACCCATAACACCTAACCCTAACTCCAAACACTAACCATAAAAACAACCTTTATCATTATATCTAACCCTACATCCAACTTTTACACTAAATTTTACCTCTAAGCCAGAAATCTTCGTTGTGGAGGTGTACTATCCCATCCAGATTACTAAAACGTAAACACACACAGTTAAAGGTGTATCTCTCTCACTCAGTGCCCATGCCTTGCAGCCACACTCAGAGCTCCTTAATGTTATCCCATATTAGCTGTAGAACAGTTTTCATTGGCTGGCTGCCAGCAGCCCTTTGTGTGTATGGCAGAGAGAGACAGAGACAGGGAGAGTGGGAGTGACAGAGAAGGAGGGAGAGAGACAGAAAGACAGAGAGAAGGAGGGAGAGAGAATGAGAGTTATAGAGAGAGAACGAGAATGTGTATTTGAGAGTGACAGAGAACATGAGTCACCCACTGCTTGGCTCCAGCCTTTGATTGCCAACTGTAATATGCAAAGACCTGTCCTCCTGCTGTCCGCATTGTATGTGATAAGACACTTTGTGAGCCAATGGGAGGGTGAGACCATAAATCAGGACTACACAATAGATGGATGCATGGATTTGCCCATGTCCTTGTGCCTCTCAGTGTGTTTGGGTGAGTGTGTGTGTGTGTGTGTGTGTGGTCTGTCAATGACAAATGTATGTGTGTTTCTTGACCCTGTCTTTGTGTCTGTCAGGGTGTGTGTGTGTTTGTGTCTGGGTGTGTGTGTGTCTGGCGGTGTGTGTGTGTAATGTGAATCCCGAGAGCTATCCCAAGCGGCCGGCCGTTGGCTGGCTCACCTGTCGCGCGGCGTGGAGCCCAAAGCAAGCAGCAGAGCAGCTGAGGGGTCAGGGGTCACCCGAGCGGCCGCCCAACACTTGTTGGATTCGCCCTTTAACGAGCGTCATTGTTGTTCCTCGCCTTTTTCACCCGCCTCGTGTTCCGTAACTCTACCCTTTTTATGGCGGGACGTTGTTTTACTTTTAGACTGGCCAGAAGCAGACACACTTATGTACAGATTGATATACATGCATAGCAGCCCTGTACACACGCCAACACACACACAGTCACAAACACACATGCATGCACACGGCAAGGAAGGCACGCACACCAACTCACACAGACCCAGTTCATTGGGGGTAGTGAAAGCTGTTGCCACCCTGACTCTGATGTTTCTCAGGGAGGCAGGCCCATCTCCTTCACTCTCTCTGCCTGTCTCCTTTAACCATTATCTGGCACAGTGCAGATCGGCTTTCGCACTCCCAAAGCACCTTCAGCGCACATAACATGCACACAGACATGCGCTCGCTCGCGCGCACACACACACACACACACACACTTTAACTCTCTGATACAATTGGTAAATGGTCTCTTCAGTAATCTGGATTGGAGTACTTGGAGTGGTTACTCAGCGATTAGCTTGTTAGCTTCATCCCATTACACTCGCTTCTCATTCACTTAAGCCTAAAACCGTTAGTATGCTGGCTAATGGCAGCGAGTGATTGGCTAGTGTCAAAGAGGGTATTAGCAATGCTCCTGCACAAGTTGACGTTCGCTGTCACCCTCAATGCCAATGAGATCAGGAGAACACTTTCGATACAGTCATGTCCATTTAGTCAGTTGCTGTTCATTTGAGCAATTAACAGTTGCACACACACACACACACACACACACACACACACACACACACGAGTCTTGTCTACCTGACCTTTGACCGGAGCTTTATTCCTATACCCTAGGGGTCAAAGTTCATTTGGCCACCATGACAAGTTTAGAGACGATAATATACTGAAACTGACTCTTTGACTGTTTGTCAACTGACTCTATGACACTCTGAATGACTCTCAACTGATACTGACTCAAGGTTAGAGAAACAAATGGAACGAGAAGAGGAGAGAGATATTTTGAGTGTGATTGAGAGAAAGGAAGAAGGGTAGAAAGATAATCTGAATCACCAGTGTCCTGGTCTGGTCTGGTCTGGTCTGGTCTTGTCTGGTGGTCTAAGCGGCTGCCTCCAGTGTTCGGCTTTACCACCGCTCTATCGGCAAATACTCTGTCCTTTATTGTTCCTGTCCAATAAAGCATTACAAAATGTCTGAGGCCACAGCACAGGGAAAGAAACATTTCAGGTGTCAGGATTCTTTTAGTCCGGATTCAGATTTACTGCCGACTCTTCACCTGCCAGTGGATTATTTTGGGGAGAGGGGAGAGAGCGAGATCGAATGAAATAGAGACAAAGACAGAGAGATAAAGGGAGGGACAAGGAGAGGAAAAAACTTTCAGCTCAAAGTAAATTCCGTGAGTTTCTTTTTAAGTGTGAAGAGGGGACACCTGTCTAAGAAACAGCTGCTGGAGGAATCGATCCCTTTAAGAATGTTGATGACACCATTTTTGCGTGCGTGTGTGTGTTTGTGTGTATAGAGCCAGGGGTCACTGAGCCATTGTGGTATTTCAGCCTTGTTAGAAGCTAAGAGTTCCAATGCGGCCGACAAGACAACTGACTAAACCACATCTGTGTGACCAACACTGTGTTTGTGGGTGCGAACGTTGCATGTGTTTGGGCCAGGTCATGTATTCTGATATGGTTCTTCCCCCGCCTCGGGCGTCTCATCCCCGTGGGTGAAGACACTCCAGGAGAATGTATGTGTTTGTTTGGGTTTAAGTGTGTTTGACAGTTGGTCCATCAAATCTGGTTATTCCTCCATGTCTCCTGTTTCTGCACTTGTCAAAAAGATGTGTGTGTGTAAATACGTTTATATCTGCATGTAGATTTAGCCCTCAATGTGTATTATATAACACCCCCCGGCCAAAGAATCCATCTCCAGACACCACAACCATGAGAAATGTCTCAGATCAAAATGTGTCACCTGTATCCCTCAGTCTTAAAAACACACCGATCTGAATAGGTTTTTCTCCAAAGTAGCTCTGTCTATGACTCCCACAGTCTAAGTGTATCCCACAGTGACATGAAACCTGTAGCATTCTTTCCACAGGGATGACTGATCGAAAGGCTTCACAACATGTCTGAGGTGTTTGTTAAGGGGTCTGCGGTCGTGAGTGCGTGCGCGTGTTTGGGGGAGTGTGAGTCGGAGTGTGTGATTGGTCTGATAATCACTCAGCTGAGCCCCGCCACTAAATCATAGAACCCCACCCACACACAAAAACACACACAAAAACACACGCGCACCCTCATCCACTGTCCGCATCCCAAATGTCCCCTCCCCTTGACCAGTGGCCACCCCCCCATACACATGCTGATTAGTCTGATCTGACAGCCGCTAATGAATTGTAATTAATAAGGAGCTTTGTGCCAAGGGAGTGGTCTCTGTGTGTGTCTTCTGATTAGCCCAGCAGCAGAAGGGCCAATGCCGTTGCTATTGACTATAGTGCCGGTGCTGGAGGGGGACGGGTATTGGGGAAGGGGGGGTGGGGAGTCGCTGTTTTTCTAGTCAACTGCGTCCTTCTCACCTAAGAGGAGCGCATCATGACAAACATGACCCCCTTGGGAAATCGTTCACCTTCGTGTCTCCCTCTCTCTAATTCCCTCTTTCTTTCTCCCCCTCTCCCTCTCTCCACATTTTTCATGACTCTCACAGTCCTGTCTTTTCTTTCTGCTCTACAGGCTCGCTAGCTTTCTGTTTCTTTCATCTCTAACTCATATTTCAGACTTTCTCTCCCTTTTCAATGTCATTCCCTCCTTGTGTCTCTAATAATTATAAACCAACATCCCATCTCTTAATGTTTGTCTGGATTCTACTTTCCCCCTTCGGTGCTTCACTTGGGCTGGAGCTTAACCGAGCTGAGTACCGGCATCTCACCAATACTACAGCTTGAGCCCCTTTTTTTTTTACAGAAAGTTAGGTCAGATATAATCAGTTATGAATCCTATTTCATTCCACTTCCTCCGTGTGTCTTCGCTTCCTGGCTTCCCCCCCAATAAAAGGAGAAGGTGGGATGATGTCTGTGGAGTTGGAAGGACAGACTGAGACTGGGCCATAAGAAAGAGGAGGAGGAAGCTAGACAGGCTGAGACATGGAGGAGAAAGATGGAGAGGAGCAAGAGAGAGGAGCAGTGAGTGGGGAGGCGCGGCCCCTGTTGACCTTGGTTTCAGCGTAGCCCTTTTCATTAGTGGCCAGGAGGCAGGCCAAGGACGAAGCTGGCCAGATGAATTAGAGGCCAGGGGCCACAAATTTGTAAAGGGACAAGGCCTTCTCTGATTAAACTCGTGGACACACAGCGATAGGCAGAGAGTTCATCACTTAAACCGCCAGAACATCTCAACCCACCTCCACACTCGCTAGCAGTTCTCACATCATTATGAAACACACATCTGGGTGTCTCCCTGACTGGAAAGAACTGGTGTGTTTTGTGTGTCTCTCTGCGTGTCTCCGTGTCTTGTGTTTCCATAGGTCCATGTCTGTACGCTTTGACATGTGTTTGTCTGGGTGTGCAATGTGAGTTAGACTTACCTCAACATAAAGAGAGAGTGAGAGAGAGACAGAGATAGAGAGACTGAGATAAAGTCATTAGGAAACCATGTT
Source organism: Esox niger (assembly GCA_016801105.1). Taxonomy (NCBI): domain Eukaryota; kingdom Metazoa; phylum Chordata; class Actinopteri; order Esociformes; family Esocidae; genus Esox; species Esox niger. The sequence continues at coordinate 13,788 of JACXGJ010014567.1, forward strand.
GGAGAATTAACCTGCTTTTTCAGATCAGGTCATGAGAGAAATTTAAAGAGGACAAGATGAAAGTCCCCATGAAATGACCAGCTGTTAACAAGCAACACAGCTACATTTACAACGTTACAATAATTACCATTGGGGATGAAGTGTATTTTAGTCTGTACTGCGTTGTGGTGTCACCAAATTGCATCTCTTTCACAGGAAATCTGAACTGGTTTTAAACACAAACTGTAATAAACAACACAGGAGCACTACGTTGTGTTCTTAGTTGGAACATTCAGACACAACTCGCTAATATAAATGGATACAGTTACACAGCGGGATGTTGTTTTGTTACTCTGTATCGTAGTATATAGTACTGACAGTATCACTCATTATTTCTAGTGAAATGGGGTCCTAAAAGGCTGTTGAGGTTTTATCTAAGCTGATAAAGGAGACTGAAAGGTTAGAGAAAGAAAGAGGGTGAGAGAGGTTGAGAGAGTGAGTGATCATTACAGCAGCACCCACCCTGCGTAACACTAAAAACACAGTTGTCTCTGACTGTTTGTGTTTTCATCCTTAAACATTGTTTTGTGTTAGTGTGTGTGTCTATGTATGTATGTATGTATGTATGTGTGTATGTATGTATGTATGTGTGTATGTGTGTATGTATGTATGTATGTATGTATGTATGTATGTATGTGTGTGTTTATGTATGTATGTATGTATATGTGTGTGTATGTATGTATGTATGTATGTATGTGTGTGTCTGTGTATGCATGTGTGTGTGTATGTATGTATGTATGTATGTATGTATTTATGTGTGTGTGTGTGTGCGTGGGTGTGTGTGTGTATGTATGTATGTGTGTGTGTGTGTGTGTGTGGGTGTGTGT
>JACXGJ010014568.1:0-14650 GCA_016801105.1 Esox niger
ACTCATTGCACCTGTTGTCCCGTTTAGCGCACCTGATCATCATTTAGTCATTCCCCTCAGTATATATGTTCCCTCTGCTCCCATTGTCTTTGTGTGTTATTGTTTCTACTCAGAACTATGTCAGACACATTAAAATATATAAACTTACCAACTCCGCAGTCCGCTCCATCTCTCCAGTCTTCCGCACGTCCTGACATACAATTTCTTGGACGCAGATTAATCCTGGACCCGCACAAAGAGTCAGTTTTGCAGACAAAGGTTATGCCTAGTCCTGGTCTAAAAAAAAGCTCAACCTGAGTCTCATGAAACCAGCCTAAGAGTATGGCAATAATAAAGTGCTGCCGTGTATAGTGTTAACGAAAAAATTCAAAGATTTTTGCCTTTTACTCCTTTTTTAGAACAATGTTCTCATTGAAGCATTCACATGACTGTCGCCACTTGCGAACTATAAAACGCAGCACATTTTGTAGCAGTACAAAATATATACTCTATTGTTTTTCTATACATCTAGGCTGTACACATACAATAAAATATGTGCACAGCCTATATGTATTGAAAAACAATAGAGTATATATTTTTTCTAATTCATTCTGGAGCCTTTAAGACATTCCGCCTTTTCAAATGTTTAATAGAGATGCCTAACAGAGCGGGATAGCGGCCGCTAAAGCTAACCGAGGCCATCATTTGTCAGAGCAAACACACACACTGTTTCATCAGATGGATGCTGCGGCACTCTACTGTCACTGAGAGTAGGGGGCTGGAGGAGGACTGTGGAAGAGACTCCAGTCTCAGGGAAAGTAGAAGCCGGTGACAGGGTGAGGAATGACGGAGGTGTTCAAGCTGTAACCAGGTAGGCTGTGTCAGGGTCTTTGTATAGGCTGATTTGTGAGGCACGTCGCCCTGGCACGTTTCAAATCCCGAATTGGAAATGTTCTCTCTTGTGCACACACGGACAGAAAGATAAATGAAAGCAAGCACGCCAGCGCGCACGCCGCACGCACGCACACAAGCAAGCACGCACCAGCATGACACATGCACACTCCTCAGACCCCCACCCACTGGCACCGTGCAATACAACACACACCAGACATAATGAATACTGTGTGTGTGTGTGTTTGTGTGTGTGTGTGTGTGAGAGAGAGAGAGAGAGGGATATACACAAAATGAGAAAAGCAGCAGGGGCCATAAGCCACACTTCTCAGTGTCTAGCTGTGGTTGCATTCACCTTTACCTTCTCTCCTCCTCTTTCATAATGTTAATAAGTTACTGTGTTACTATTTTTTTTTAAATCATCACTGTTCATTTATGTGTCTGTTTTAAAGGTATTTCCAGTTCTTCACCAAAAGGATATTTTTTAAACTCACTTGTTTCCACACTGACTTTTGTAAGCATGAACACAAAACAGCTGTCTCACTTGCCAACATTTGAAGTTTATGAATCATATTTCCAGACATTCAGTGCAGTAATTTTTTTTTAACTAGTTGCAAGCCAGTGAAGTCAGTAATGCAATTTTGCTAGCTAACTAGCATGCAGATAACTTAATTACTGACGATCATTGAATAGATCACTTATATTAATCTGTGTATAGGTGTGTATTTAAATGTCTTAAAAATGTTATTACCGCCCACATGAATAGCTTGAACATTCCTAGGACCAAAGCTCACTTGGATGAACAAATGAAAGAATATCTTTGAATACATGAATTGGAAACAGTACAGTCGTTTTTCATTCATACAGCAGTTAAATTGATATTGTGGATTTGTTGTGGTGAATAAGGACATTACTTAATTCAGTTCAAAGGGAATAACAATGTATTTAAAAAAACTGCCTAAATTCATTAATCGTTTGAAGTAATTTTTGTACTGTTTCTCTATACATGCAACTCTCTCCCTCAGGTAGAGCAGGATCAACCAAACGCATGCTTCAAAGGGTTATATTTCTCTCTCCTGACTAAAGAAATGTGATAAAACTAGCCGTGTTTCCCTCTTATTGTAATAAGCGGTGCCCCGTCGCTGCTAAATTGTGATGCGCCACCACAGAAAATATTTTTATGAAATACATTTTCTTTTACCCAAGCTGAGCACAGTTTACCATCAGATGCAATTTACTATCACACGAGCAGAGTAGAACAACAACTTTATGCAGCTGACATTCCGAATATCAAGCAAGAGAGTGAGGTCAGAGAAACAGAACTGTCTGTATGTGTGCATGGGCACGTTTGTGTTGAACGGTCACTAAGTGGTTGTCACGTTGATGTAAGGAAGGTAGCCATTGTCTGAGCAACAACCAAAAGTAATAAGCAAACTATCAAACTAACTGTTACAACTTGATAGCTCCTATCAGATACAGCAGTTTAGCATCATGCCGGCAACGTTAGAGATTCTGCCTTCTGCCCAGAAATGGTTAGAGCTTAAGTGGGTTCATATAGAAAACATATCTAATATAAACAAAGCTTATTTTGATGTTGTTATTGTTGCTAATTTGCTTGCGCTCTTGCTTTGGAGTGGGATTGTGTTATATAACCCACTCCCCCACCCTCTTTAACCCCTAACGCAACACACAGTAACATACTGCACATTGAATTCATATTGCCACATTAGTTAGTTGCTAGTGGCTTTAATTAGGAGCCTGGGAGATGACTCATGAACAGTTTAAGAGAATGGTTAATTGAGGGGGAGAATTTAGTTTACTATTAAGGTATGATGTTAAGACAGTATTGTAAAATAATGTTAAGAAAAGTTTACAATCGAGAGAGGCTGTTGTACAGGGAGGAGGTTTTAGCATTTCACACATCGAGCCTTATGCATCATTGATGCCAGCATGCGGTGGGGGGAAAGGTAGGGGAAACACTGACTAGGTATGAAAAATTATTATCCAAGTAAAAAATTTATATTCTGTCAAAACAAAACAAACCATATAAAATGTATGTGATAAATATCAATCAAAGTTTTAGAGTTTACTATTTCTAACATATCCATAGAAGGCGTGTTAGCTTTTGCAGGAGGTTCTATCAAATCGCTTTAGTGGGAGGAGAACAACACAACTTGCTGACAAGGCACTCATGCTAGTCTGACATTGCTCTTCCTCAGGGGTGGGTAGAGTACTGAAAATCTGTACTCAAGTAAAAGTACTGTTACTTGCCCTAAAATGTATTTAAGTAAAAGTTGAAGTACCACCTGAAAAAAACTGTAACGCTCATTACAGCTTGTTAATCAAATAATTGTTATCAGTAAGTCAGGTATTGGGTGGAATGACTGACTGCATTGCAACTAAGCCACCTGGTTAGCAGAAATTGCTTTAAAATAAAATCTAGCTAGCTACACTGGGTATGTTGCTAACTAAAGTGCATTACTAAATAATAAAGTTCGAGTCCAGCCCAATGAACCAATAATACGAATGTACTAACAAGCTGTAGTGTTATTATATGTTGTAAGTTGGCTAGAATATGACATCATTAGGATATACTGCATTTTGTTGTACTGTACTTATACTTTTTCAATGTCAAGTTAATAATACAAAAAAATATAGTTAAATTGGATTTAGCTGACTAAGCAGCGCGAGCCTGTTCGCTAACCTTACCTCTGTACCTACCGAGGTATGATGAGTTTTTCAAAGCAGAGATGGTGGCGTCTTTGGGAATAAAAAGACAACATTTCATGTTGACTGTTTTGCCTATTTTAAATTTAAATCGAAACATGTCGTGCAACTGTTGCCAGGGATTGGAATTTCCCCCTTCAACGTCCTCCAATTTTCTAGCTCGGCGTCGGTGTCTGTCTTTTAATTAGGTACGTCTGTGCTCGCACTCCGATGTAAATTTAAAGGAGCGGGAGCGAGCAGACCACCCCAACCTCAAATCAAATCACAAAACGAAAACTTAATATTTTTTGACCAACGACTGAAGACAGAATTGTTACAAAGGAGTAGGTGAAATGTAACGGAGTAACGAGTACGATTTACAAAAAAAATACTTGAGTAAAGGTAAAGATTAGAGCCCCCACAAAGAAACTGGAAAAGTACTCGTTCCTCTGAAACTACTCTTTTACTCATAACGCGTTGCTACCCACTCCTGCTCTTCCTGGGTGAGCGTACATAAACAGACAGTGCAACAATTATTTCAAAGATTTATTAAAATATATATTTTTTTAGATATTAGTCCTGATAACCCTTTAAATTAGATTGATTGTTAAACAGATTAATTGACCCCTTAGTCTGCCAATTACAGGATCATGTTGTCCTAGTGAATAGACCCACTTACTTTCAGAGGACATACAGTTGTGCTCAAAAGTTTGCATACCCTTGGAGAATTGAATATATGTACCATTTGTAAAGAAAATCATGTATTTTATTGCTTATGGAATTCAAACTTCATCTGTAGGTCATACCAGAATGGCACAATCATTAAAAAAAATGTCAACAAAGAAAGAAAACTGCATCAATGACAGCGTGCAGTATTTTGTTAAAGTTGGCTATGGGGCCCCTAAATCTTGCAAGTGGTATAGCTGCACATTAGTCTTGGCAAAATGCCTACAGGTCATGCAAAGTCTTGTTTTGCATGAATCGCACATTTGAGATCTCCCCAGAGTGGCTTGATAATATTAGGGTCAGGAGACTGTGATGGCCACTCCAGAACCTTCACCTTTTTCTGCTGTAACCCCTGGAGGGTCAACTTGGCCTTGGGCGTAGGGTCACTGTCGTGCTGGGAAGTCCAAGAGCATCCCATGCGCAGCTTTCATGCAGAAGAATGCAAATTGTCTGCCAGTATTTTCTGATAACATGCTGCATTCATATTGCCATTAATGTTCATAAGATTCCTCGTGCCTTTAGAGCTCACACACCCCCAAAACATCAGTGAGCCACCACCATGCCTAACAGTTGGGGTGGTATTCTGTTCACTATAGACCTTGTTGACCCCTCTCCAAACATAGCACTTATAGTAGTGAACATTAAGCTCTATTTTGGTCTCGTCACTCCAAATTGCAGTGTGCCAGAAGCTGTGAGGCATGTCATGGTGTTTTTGGGCATATTGTAATTGAGCTTTTTTGTGGCATTGACACAGCAGAGGCTTCTTTCTGGCAACTCGACCATGCTGCTCCCTTTTGTTCAAGTATCGTTGTTTTGTGCTCTTGAAACAACCTCACCGTCTTTTTCCAGAGCAGCCTATTTCTCCTGAGGTTACATGTATCGTTTTCCTTTGTATCCCAAACAATTCCTCAGGCAGTTTCAGCTGACATCTTTCTTGGTCCACCTGACCTTGAATTGGTATCGAGATCCCTAAATGTTCACCATCTTAATCAGGGATTGAACAGTACTAACTGGCATTTGCAAGGCTTTGGATATGTTTTTATATACCATTATCTTGTAAAGCATGTCTTTTGACAATTATTTTCTGCTCCCCATGGCTCAATATCTAGCCTGCTCAGTGCATCTACGTGAGAGCTAACGAACACAATGACTATACACAGATATTCATTGCAAATTAAAAAGCCACAGGTGTGGGAAATTCTCCTGTAATTGCCATTTTCACCTGGGTGTGTCACCTTTTGTGATAGTAAAGGCCAAACATTCAAGGGTATGTAAAGTTTTGATCAGGGCCATTTGGGTGATATCTGTTATCATTCTGATTTAAAAAGGAGCCAAACAACTATGTGATAATAAATGGCTTCATATGATCACTATCCTTAAATAAATGACTTTTTTAATGATCACTCATATTTTCAAAATCAGTGCCAACATTGTACAATTTCTGCCATGGTATGCAAACTTATGAGCAACTCTGTGTGTGTGTGTGTGTGTGTGTGTGTGTGTGTGTGTGTATATATATATATATATATATACAGTGGGGCAAAAAAGTATTTAGTCAGCCACCAATTGTGAAAGTTCTCCCACTTAAAAAGATGAGAGAGGCCTGTAATTCTTATCATAGGTACACTTCAACTATGAGAGACAAAATGAGAAAAGAAAATCCAGAGAATCACATTGTAGGATTTGCAATGAATTTATTGGTAAATTCCTTGGTAAAATAAATATTTGTTCACCTAGATTTCTGGCTCTCACATACCTGTAACTTCTTTAAGAGGATCCTCTGTCCTCCACTCGTTACCTGTATTAATGGCACCAGTTTGAACTTGTTATCAGTATAAAAGACACCTGTCCACAACCTCAAACAGTCACACTCCAAACTCCACTATGGCCCAGACCAAAGAGCTGTCAAAGAACACCAGAAACAAAATTGTAGACCTGCACCACACTGGGAAGACTGAATCTGCAATAGGTAAGCAGCTTGGTGTGAAGAAATCAACTGTGGGAGCAATTATAAGAAAATGGAAGACATACAAGACCACTGATAATCTCCCTCGATCCGGGGCTCCAAGCAAGATCTCACACTGTGGGTTCAAAATGATCACAAGAACGGTGAGCAAAAATCCCAGAACCACACTGGGGGACCTAGTGAATGACCTGCAGAGAGCTGGGACCAAAGTAACTAAGGCTACCATCGGTAACACACTATGCCGCCAGGGACTCAAATCCTGCAGTGCCAGACGTGTCCCCCTGCTTAAGCCAGTACATGTCCAGGTCCGTCTGAGGTTTGCTAGAAAGCATTTGGATGATCCAGAAGAGGACTGGGAGAATGTCATATGGTCAGATGAAACCAAAATAGAGCTTTTGGAGGAGGAGAATGCTGAGTTGCAGCCAAAGAACACCATACCTACTGTGAAGCATGGGGGTAGAAACATCATGCTCTGGGGCTGTTTTTCTGCAAAGGGACCAGGACGACTGATCCGTGTAAAGGAAAGAATGAATGGGGCCATGTATCGTGAGATTTTTAGTGAAAACCTCATTCCATCAGCAAGGGCATTGAGGATGAAACGTGGCTTGGTCTTTCAGCATGACAATGATCCCAAACACACCGCCCGGGCGATGAAGGAGAGGCTTCGTAAGAAGCATTTCAAGGTCCTGGAGTGGGCTAGCCAGTCACCAGATCTCAACACCATAGAAAATCTTTGGGGGGAGTTGAAAGTCCGTGTTGCCCAGCGACAGCCCCAAAACATCACTGCTCTAGAGAAGATCTGCATGGAGGAATGGGCCAAAATACCAGCAACAGTGTGTGAAAGCCTTGTGAAGACTTACAGAAAACGTTTGACCTCTGTCATTGCCAACAAAGAGTATATAACAAAGAATTCATAAAAAATTCTACAATGTGATTATATATATTTATACAGCTCAGAAAAAAAAATTAAGAGACCACCTCACCATTTTGTGAGTGAAAAACAGAAGGGTTAAAATAAAGAGAACACTTCAAATTGAACGCTTCTGTTCCTCACTCAAAACATTTCTTTTCAGCTTTTTTGGAACATATTTTTGCATGATTAGTCATATTTTCAAAATCAATGCCAAAATTTCATAATTTCTGCCAGGGTATGCATATATATGAGCACAGATGTATCTACAAAATACTACAGTAGCTAGCAGGTCTAACAACCTGTCTAGACAAACCATGTTTCATGTACAAAATAAATGTGCACATTCTTGTTAATACTGTAATCCAATCTGTCTGTGGTGGCCAAAGAGCTGCAGCGTGACTAGTCACTAAAATAGAACCTGGTTCTATTGCATGTGAGGCGATCAATTTTGTATGACTCGATGACAACATTCTACAAGGATCCAGCAAAAACAAACTATATGTATGCATTTTTAACAAGTTAATATAGAAGATTCATGGTTGTTTTGGTATGTGGATGTATACTGTGTGCAATACACCAATATCAGTTGATAGGATACAGTAATAGGAAATCACACAGTATACACAACACACATTTAGAAAAGACTTGACAAATAAGGAAAAGCACTGACAACGTTGACCTACTGTGAGTTATGAATAGGGCAAAATGTGCGTATAACTATAGTACATTTCTCCCATCAGTGGTGAAATGCGTTTGTTTAATACTTCAATCCCATTGTCCCCTCAATGTTCTACCAGTCTGGGTCCATTACAGCTAATACAGAGCATACTGTTCTTATTTCTGTGACTGGACGGCCCCTTGTGTGAAACGTTTCACCACTGACACACAAACATCATCGCACTAAGAGCCAGACCCACACACACAGAGGAAACTAAACAGATGAACCAATTATACAGCAGCTGCGCTCCCAGGGTGGGGGTGTCAGAGAGATGCGAGAGAATGACGGTGAGAGAGGGGTAAAGAGATGCATGGCATTAGATGAGGGGCTTTTGCACCAGTTTTGATGGAGAGTCGAGAGTAAAGTACAAGTGAATCCACTGCAGCAGGACTGGAGTGTAGTGCAGCCTTGTCGAAATAATATGATGGAAACATTATCTGTGTTGAGACTTGGCATTTAGTCCCTGGGAAGACAGCTTGGCACTGTGCTTTAGCGGCCGGGGTCCTTTGAAAAACATTCTGCCAACTGCCAAGGAGCAGCACTAATGTCCCAAAAGGGGGGAGGGCGGGGGTGCATGAGAAGATGGACAGTGCCACTGATATAGGAGGAGTACTGTGGGTGTGCTGCACCAGGATGGTAGAAAACCCCAAACTCATAACTTTTTTTAACACAGTGAACCCGGTCTGTCTGTCAATCATTCCAATTTGCCAAAGCAGACTGTCCTCTCGACTTTCATTGGCTGCCTTCTACACTCTGAGTGTTCAGCTTGTCCTCTCTCAGGGCTGTCGTACTCTGAACATTCCAGGACTGTGGGACTGACCAGTGGGTCAATGCATACAAATGGGAATAGGTAGGGTGTGGTCTGAGCACCACAACCAGCTGGACTTGAACTGGGACAACAGGTGGGCCGTAATACAGAGAAACACAACCAAGTGCACCTGGACAGGAACTACCAGATGGGCTGTGTTAAGAACAACACAAGCAAGTGGACTTGGACAGGACCTACCAGGTGGGCTGTGTTAAGTATAACACAAGCAAGTGGACTTGGACAGGAACTACCAGGTGGGCTGTGTTAAGGACAACACAAGCAAGTGGACTTGGACATGGATACCTGCGTGAAGTTGGCCTCCTCACCCGACGCTCCATTTGTGCTGGTTGGTGCTGTTAAAATATTTCTTTGTGCTGCTATCATTTTTTAGATATTAAAGAATATTTTATAGGTCATTCTGAGGTCACTTAGCCCCCAACATCCTACAAAATCAACCAAAATAGTCTTGTTTGTTTGTCGGTTTGTGCCATGAACATTTTCATTTGTGCTGCTTTGGTATTTTGTATATTAGACATTTCATTTTTGGTGATGACACTCGGCTCATTTGTTTGTGCTTTGTTTTGTGCTGGTTTGTGCTGCTGTCAATTTTTATATTAAATAAAATAGTGTAGGTCATTCTGAGGTCACTCAACCCACAACATCCCCCAAAATCAATCAAAATAGTCTCCTTTGTTTGTGCCGGTTTGTGCCATTAAGATTTGAATTTATGCTGCTACAGTTTTAGGTACATAACCAAAATTCATACTGGCTAGTGCACTGGCTTTACTCTCTTTAAAAACATTATAATGAATTGGCACTGTCAATATCGGTAAGAAAGTAGTCGCAAAAACAATTGGCACAAAAGGAGCACAAATGAATGAGCCTATTTTGAGTGAATTTGACCCATAAAAATCATTTAATACCTAAACAATTATAGTAACATGAACGATTAAGCCTATTTTGCACTGGATGGGGAACAATCCTTATGCAGGTAAAATACATTAAATCGCTTGTGCTACTGTCTTTTTTTAGATATTAGTCGTGAAGAATATTTTATAGATAATTCTAAGGTCACTCAGCCCCTCAAATCCTCCAAATTCACCCAAAAAAGTATAGCTTGTTTGTGCTTCATTTGTGCTGTTTTATGCCGTCAAAAATTTTGTTTGTGCTGTTTCGGTGTTTTAAATATTAGACATATTAGGATTTGTTCAGGATTGACTGTCACGATCGCAGGTCTGGACCCAAGTGCGGACTAGGGGTGAGAGGGACAGAGACAGGCGGCTAGGACCGGAACGGCGGGTGAGGTGTCTCACGTACCGGCGGCGATGGCACAGACGAACGGCAGGCAGAGTAGTCGGGGACAGGCGGGAGGTCGGAATACGTGCTGACGGCAGAGGTACGGTCAGGGGCTGGGCAGAATGGTCAGGAACAGGCGACAGGTCAGAGTAACGGCGAAGGACAGAAGTACAAGTAGGGCTCGGGCGGGATAGTCGGAAACGGGCAAACGGTCGGTACACGGAACAACGGAACAGAGAACTGGAGACCGCTAGATATGGCATGAGAACATGAACCATTGATCTGGCAGGGGTGAGATGGCAGGGAGTTGTATATGAATGGTTGGTGATTAGGTGACTGGGAACAGGTGCGTGAGTAGGTGATCGGTGACAGGTGTGTGCGTTAGGTGCGCACTGGGTTTCTGGAGCGCAGGCGCACTGTGTCTCCGGAGCGCGGGCGCCCTCTGTTGCTCGCTTGCGGAGGCGGGGACGTGACATTGACAAACACGTCGCAGGCTACACTACTCTGTCATCTCTTCCCTTGATGAAAAAGTCAGTTATTGTCACCTATGTTAATAGATACTCTTTCAATGTCATTCACAAATGGCTAATTAGCTGTTAAAACGGCCAGTGGCAAAATAGGATGGCTTAGCTGGCTACATCCTTCAGTAGCTACATTATGGGGAGCCCCCCCAAAAACATTTTACTGCTATAATGCGACGTTTTATGGTGGATATTCAAATAATGCATTAGAATTTGTCCAGGACGGACAAAAACCTCGCTGGCTACACGATTCTCTCGTGATGAAAAAGTCAGTTATCTTCACCTATATTAATAGTTATTGTATCAGTGTCATTCACGAATGGCAAATAAGCTGTAAAAACGGCCGGTGGCAAAAGCCATACAGTTAATATATGCTATTTGTGGTGGAGGTATACATAATAAATGTTTGTCAGTTCAACACAATGCTTAATGGTATCTAGTGACATATTCAAACTTGGAGTGATGTGAATGTGTGACAAAATGATCTAATGTTGAGACACTATACCAACTGTCAAGAGATGTATATCTCTGTGGTGTAATAGTTAAAGACACAGCCTTTCATATGGGACACCCAGGTTCGACTCCAGGGAGTGCAATAACGAACATCACTTTTTATTGTGGGCTGGCTGAACAAGGCTTGACTGGTCTTTAGTTTAAGTATTAGTCCTAAATAATATTTTAAAGATCATTTCGAGGTCACTCAGGCCTCCAAGACGTTACAAATTCACTCAAAATATGCTCAATCGTTTGTGTTTCGTTTGTTCTGGTTAACATATAGTTTTTGTGACTTTCTTACCAAAACAGTTGAAGTAATGACAGCTATACTGATTGTCAAGCTGGAATACTCATCCACGGCCCATTTTCAATGCCCTGGCTGAGGGAAGGAGGTTCTCACCCAAGATTTGACGGTACATGGCCCCATCGATTGTCCCTTTGTTTCCACCTCCATGTTTGAGGGTGGGGATGGTGTTCTTGGGGTCATAGGCAGAATTCCTCTTCCTCCAAACAGAGTGATTTGAGTTGATGCCAAAGAACTCGATTTTGGTCTCATCTGACCACAACACTCACCCAGTTCTTCTCTGAATCATTCACATGTTCATTGGTAAACTTTAAACGGGCTTGTACATGTGCTTTTTGAGCAGGGGGACCCAGCAGCCTTGAGATCATTGACAAGATACTTCCATGTGGTTCTGTCTTGATTTCTCACAGTTTTAATGATAAGTCCATGAGGTGAGATCTTTCATGGAGCACCAGACCGAGGTAGATTGACAGTTCTTTTGTGGTTTTTCCATTTGCCAGCTGCTTGGCAATGGAATTGTAGCCCATTCCAGGTTTGTGTAGGTCTACAATCTTGTCCCTGACATTCTTGGACAGCTCTTTGGTCTTGGCCATGGTGGAGAGTTTGGAGTTTGAAATCCCGACAAACCCACCTAATAAGAGAAGAGAGAAGAAAAATGGTGGACTACACTAGGCCGACTTTAACAAGGATTTCAGATTGCACTTAGAACACATTAAATCAGAGGAATGCAATCACTTTATTACACACCTAGTTTATTCAACTATTTATTGTAGTTTTTGCTTAACGATCCTGTTTTGACCAAAAATAGTACATTGATTATTGACAAATACAGATTATTATTGACAATTACCTCTTGTCCACTCTGTAGGGCAAGAGCCTGCAAGACATATAAATTAGGCAGTTGGTCGATTACGTGCCTTGGCCGTGAAGAAAGTAAAAAACCTTAAAAAAAAGTCCCAACCCCACAAGTGTGCAACATGTTTCAACGTTATCAAGGTAACATGATAAAGTCACAAAGTGCCGTTCCATTATTATTTATCTATTATTATTTATAGCATTTAGAGCCCTAGCAGCCTCAGGCACTCAATCACTTACCAGGTGACGACAGTTAAGTCTTTGAGGGTTCAGGCTTTAGGGTTTAGGGGGTACATTGGTATTACCGACCAATCGCCCCTTGTTAAATAACGTAGTGGTTGGAGGCATAGACCTGCCACCTATACTGTAAGTCTAGCGATCAAATCTCATCACAGGCAAAGCAAATTATGCATTGGGATTTATTCCAAATAGATAAAAACTTGGCTGGCTATAACTACAATAACTAACAATAGCTATTGTATTGTAAGCCTAAAATAAAATAAAACTGTTCAGGGTTATATTGCTACTATTTTCCAAGTACACATCTGCACATCTCTGGCTACAACCTTCATTAGCTACGTTATAGTAAGCCTATAATAAAACTGTTTGTATTGCAACTATTTCTGGTAGATTTCCAAAGTATGCATCTGTGCATGATTTTTGGGGTAGATAAAATAGACTAGATAAAAACCCCATGGGAAGTAAAAGAGTAGGGGTTTCCACGATTCCCTCTTCTTTTAGCTTAACTAAAAAGTCAGTTATCGTCACCTATATTGATAGTTATTGTATCAATGTCATTCACGAATGAAAGAGCCATGAACTAGCTTTGGCTGTGTTAAGTTCAAGTTATTAGATACTTGTAAGCCTATTACTGGCTAATAAGCTGTTAGATTGGCCAGTGGTAAAAGCCATACATTTCATAGATGCTATTTGTGGTGGAGATGAATTTCATAAGAAACATTAGTCAGTTTAACACAATGCTTAATGGTGTCTAGCAAAATATAAAAACTTGGTGTGATTTTAAAGCGTGACCAATTAATCTCATGTTGAGATGCTATACCGACACAATGCACAAGAATGGCATAGTGGGGTAGTGGTTAAAGACCTAGCCTCTCACAGGGTAGACCCAGGTTCAAATTCAGTGGGCACAAACATTTCACTTTTAATTGCAGACCGGTTGAACTAGGCTTGCCTGGTTTCTTTTCTGGTTCCTCAATCTTTGCTTCTTTTCTGATATGTTGCGACCTAGGTAGGAACTAAAAACTTTCAAGAAATGTGTTCTTTTCAGTTAGAAGAAATAGTGAAAACACGCAAAGCACGCATTTAACAAACCTGAGTGTTTTTTGGGGGGGGAAAACTATCATCCAATAGAAATCTTGCTTCTGAGAATCGACAACTCTATTTAATAGGCAAGTTTCCATGGCAAGCTTTCCTCCAAGAAGGCCAGACGAGATTGGAGGCGTGGCCTCAAGATTATCTTGTTCACGATCAGAACCAAGACCCGTTTCGCCAAAGCTGATTGGCTGGAACAGGATTGGCTGCATACATCAGAATGGCACATCCGGGGACTTCGGCTCGCAACACGTTCCAGCCTTTTTATGGGGGACAACAAACAACACGCCATAGACATTCATGTAAAATTGCAGTACAAAACAACACCAATAGAGAACCACCAGAAATAAATATGTTTATAAAAATTCATTGTCGTGTCGAAATATGTCCAATATGCCTGCCATAGAATGTGCAAGATACAAAGAAAATATTAATTTGGTCCATCTTAAAACATGTCCATTCAGTCTACATGAATGTTCACTCATGCATCATAGCAATAGCAACGTGATCTGACAACTGACCTAGGTAGCTATGTTTACTGGGTGGTGTTTAACACCGGTCAGTCTGCCGCTAATTCGTTGAGTAGGTGACACTGACAGCAGTACAACATGAGCGGAATGGCAAGAGGGACAACCAACCAACTACAAAAGGATAGGGACATAATAAGACAACCCTGTCCCCCAAACCAAACCTGGAGTGTGCTACGCCATTTTGTACTACCCTTGCTGAACCCATTGGGAATCCGTATTAAAATAACAATTACAAAATGACCACCACTACGCCAAAACAATTATCATTTTACAATAATTTCATACTTGAATATCAAAAAGACACGATCCCATACTGTTTTGTATTGTATTTGCAGAAATAATTCTATGTGTAATATGACCATCTTTTCAGTTCCCATTAATTGTGTAACAATTTCCAATCTATCACTTGCTCACACTTATTTTCATGCATAAAAACAGGAAATGCATCTACTATCCCTCTATTGCCATTCATTCCAATTAGACTTGTTTGAATTTTTTCCTAACTGAAATGGCCGCCATTAGCATACTAGCAGCAAGTATTTTAATAGGATATATATAGGTGTTTATGTGTGTGTGTGTGTGTGTGTGTGTGTGTGTGTGTGTGTGTGTG
>JACXGJ010014569.1:0-14664 GCA_016801105.1 Esox niger
TACTGTCCCCTGACACTGATACCTCAACATTATTACTGTCCCCTGACACTGATACCTCAACATTATTACTGTCCCCTGACACTGATACCTCAACATTATTACTGTCCCCTGACACTGATACCTCAACATTATTACTGTCCCCTGACACTGATACCTCAACATTATTACTGTCCCCTGACACTGATACCTCAACATTATTGCTGTCCAATGATACTGATACCTCAACATTATTATTGTCCCTCGACACTGATACTTTAGCATTATTATTGTCCTCTGACACTGATATTTTAGCATTATTACTGTCCTCCGACACTGATACTTTAGCATTATTACTGTCCTCCGACACTGATACTTTAGCATTATTACTGTCCGCTGACACTGATACTTTAGCATTATTATTATCCCCTGACACTGATACCTAAACATTATTATTGTCCCCTGATACTGATACCTCTACATAATTATTGTCCCCTGATACTGATACCTCAACATTATTACTGTCCCTCGACACTGATATTTTAGCATTATTACTGTCCTCCGACACTGATATTTTAGCATTATTACTGTCCTCTGACACTGATACTTTAGCATTATTACTGTCCTCTGACACTGATTCTTTAGCATTATTACTGTCCTCCGACACTGATACCTCAAAATAATTTCCACCCCAGACACTGATTTTACAACTTTCCCACAGTCCCTATCCTCTTGACCAGAACACTGCTGTAGACGCTTATACTTTAACATTAGTACTGCCAACCCCGAATCACAAACCCTTACATTCATACATTCATTATTACCCCCAACACTTCAAACGGAACACAAGCCTATTCAAAATGACAGAGCTGTTAATCCCGGTAACATGAGAGACTGAAAAGATGAGTGAAGAAAACATTGTCATCATAGAAATCAATAACACATCACTATTTAGAGTTGACCTGAGGGTTCGTAGTTATGCGTTATATATTTCTACATGTGTATGTGTGTGTGTGTGTGTGTGTGTGTGTGTGTGTGTGTGTGTGTGTGTGTGTGTGTGTGTGTGTGTGTGTGTGTGGTTGTGTGTGTGTGTGTGTGATGCAATGGCCCCCAATACCTACTGTGAGGATCCGAAAACAAAAGTAGAAATGACTGTTCAGTTCTAGATAATTGCTCTCCTTCAGGATTGCCAAAATCTACCCATCCCTAGCTACTAGTGAGATGTGCTCGATAAGAGTTCTCCAGCGCGGTGGTGTTGAAAGACCTGACAACAAGACTGACGACAGTTTTTTCCCTCATCTGAAGGCTGTGTGACTCAGGATACCATTGAAACCCATGTTTCGTTGCGTTTGAACAGAGAACCGGAAGACCCCGCATGGTAAGGTCGCAAGGTCACCCATGACAAGCTAGGAAGTATAAGGACATTTTGCTTTGATGTTTACTATGACAATCTAGCCTTCGTCACTGGAAACATTGTAACGGAAGCATATTTTATTTCGCTTTAATTTTTTTCCTTCTTGAATATCGTCAGAAAATATGTCTTCATGACCAGCAGATGCCACCACTGTGCGCTGTGTTTAAAAGCTTTGAGCAGTGGACCGTTTTTCGACATGTGTCTCAGAGTTTCAGTGAAGTTCAGTCACCCATCACTAGTTGAGGCCCAGATATTTTGTGCATCGTACAAACAGTGCTTGTTTTTGTTTAGCCCCTGTGTTGGTCTCAGGTTTCGGTTCTGTCCACCTGAGGGTGCTGGAGTGGCATGGTATCGCTTGGCACGCGGGCTTGTTGCACGAGTGTGTGTGTGTGCGCGAGTGTGTGTGTGTGTGTTTGTGTCTAAGAATCCGCGCTTCCTCTCTAGCTGAACACCCACCTGAGTGACACAGCTATGAGTTTCAGAGGGATCACTTATCGTCGTTCTGTGTGACTAAGCGTCAGGATTGTGTGGGAGCGTGTGTCAGGATTGGGTGTGACATGCTTGTGTCATGCTTGGTCCAGTGGTGTGCCAGGTTGGAAAGGCTTCTGTGTCCTGAGAGCCGTGTCCAGGGTCTTCCCAAGGGCAGATGTTGAGCCAATCTTCTTGCATTTAACAGGCCTGCACCCTGCCATCCGTTGGAGCGTTTTTGCCACTAAATAAACCAAAACAAAAATCCGTAAACATGATTAGGCGAGAAGTGGTGCCCTGATTCAAATAAACCTAAAGGCTTAATAATGACTAATACGTATGTTCCTTGAGGGTTCATTAATTTTGATATATACAGTGTGTGCATTTAGTTGACACTTGTCCGTAATTTTTTATTTAATGCTTTTTTCACTGTAAATTCAACGTAATTAAATGTTCCTTAATTGAATGAAATAATCTGTTTTAAACCTTATCATGTTACATTGACATTCCTTCCTTGCAGTGCCTTTTTCCATTTTAGATCTCTCCTGATTCTGCTTTTCTAGTGGGATCACGAGGATCCATATTGTCTGAATTAAAACTTTTTAAAGAGAAAAGAAACAAACAATTCTAGCAATTTAATAAAGTTGGGGTAATCCAGTCTGAGAATGTGTTTGAAAAACCAGCCACCATTTTTGTTTTTGGCAGTTTGCAATGTAGTTATCACCAACCAAAAATAGGTCTCTGTTTATGTGTACTACTTTGTGTAATATATATATATTTTTTGTGGTGTCAAACATTTTGCCATTCATATGATACTGTTACCACGAATGTAACTGCCATATTCGTGTATTTTATTTTTATTCATCAAATCCAATTATTGTTCTATTAAGAGTTCCACGTGAAAATCCAAACTACATTAACAATGAAAATAAGTTCCAAGATTATCCAGACAACAGTGCTGGTAGAACAACAGTCATATACTGAGACAATAAAGAAGAAAGGAGCCTATCTACTGTATCTTAGCCAAGGAGGATCCATAGCCCTCAAGGTTGAATAAACCTGTCCTGCAAGCCCCTCCCCCCCTCTCTCTCTCAGGCTTTAACTCCTCCCTCCCCCCTCCCTCCGTATCTAACGTCCATGTATCTACCTCCCCCCTCCCCCCGACTCCCTTCCACTCTGCAGGGGGAACAGATTTGTTTTTCAGACCTGTTATTTTCCTGCTTCTGGTTCAACTGTTTAAATCCTGCTCTTTGAGTTACATAACAAAGCCATGAGAAACACCCTGAAGAGCACTGTTGTTGTAACTGTTCAGTTCACCCACATCACAATCTGTTTGAGACAGTGAATCAGAATCAATAAATGCTGGTGAACTTGATATTTCTTCATACATTGTTAAGGATTGTTGTTATTGGCGCAGACTAAGGCCTTCTTTTTCAAAAAATGTTAAGACATTTGTCAAAAAGATGAGATTAAGATTGGGCACTTTTGCCTCATTGGGACAAACCTATTTTAAGAGAAGTGTTGACAGCTTGCCACATCTGATTTAGATATTGTGGTCATTACTTTTGCCTTGTTTTCAATTGGTCTGATCTTAAATGATGTCCTATTAACCACCATAGAGTTCTCAACCACTTGGCAAAAAACTTTAAGTGGTCTAACTGAAAAACAATATTGAACTAGGCCTTGTATAAAAAACACAGCAGCAAGAAGCAAGTCAATCAAGCTCACCCAGTAAACCATACTGGCGCAGTGTCAGCAGAGTGAGTGCTCATTAGTGTATTTCATATCCGCGTATTTGTATATGGTTTTGTTATTGCAGTAATACAGGGCTCAACTGTGAAAGAGATCTAGTTCTCAGCTTGATTTCTACACTTGCCTCCCAGACTGTGGTTCACCTGTAACTTGTGGTCCCACCTTCAGTGTGAGACAACAGAGGTAAATGAGACATGTCAATCAAAGCAAGTAAACCTTCATAAACATACATTAGGTTGTTCACATAAAATACATATTTAGCACAAATGCACTGTATGCCATTATGTCCTATTTTTACAGGAAATTACTGTACATAATGTTACACTACCGTATGTTCCAGTCAGGTTATGTAATGCATTTACTCAAACCTGGCTCATGTGAATTACAGGTGGCCAAAAAAACACTTTGCTTAAGTCACACCATTAATTTCATCCCCCTGCACAGGGCATTGTCCCAATTTGTTGCCCTGGGGTACTGGGATTTGATATTTAGACAAGAGGGAAGAGTGCCTCCTGGTTCTAAAACATTACTTCTTTAGATCACCCTCCAGTGAAAAAATAATATGCCCGTTCTACTATTATTTTCAACAAGATATTTTTTATAAAATACTTTTTGCTTCTTGTGTTTGACAAATAGATATATAAGTACAAACAGCTTGCAGCATGCCAACTTAGTCCAACTTTATTTTTCAGTCAGTTCCCTTTAAATCCAATTACATTTTTAGTTGGTTTCCTTTAATCCAATGTAATTTTAGTCTGTTACATTGTGATTCAACAAGTTAAATGGAATATACATATAAGTAACTTCAGACAACATGGCTGTGCAAACTCCTCAACCCTCCTGCAGTAACCGGAGGTTAATTACAAGTAACATGATATGTTGCTTTTGCCTCTGTCAGTGAAAAGGCTAATGGTGGAAATTGATGCTGTCATCTATTTGCAAAACAATCTGCATAATATAAATCTGCAATATATATATATATATCGTTTTCTTTCTTCAAACATGTGTACAACATTGTGTGAAATCCTCTGAATAAGTAACTGTTGAATCACCAGCAATCCACCTTTGTTGGGGAACTTATAAAATATTTAAAACATTTGACTCTTATGTCCAGATTTGTAGTATGTGAAAGATAAGGCATGTTAATATATTATTTTGGATATAAAAACGTTTTTTTAAATCTATTTTTGGTCAATGTCATACTTTCAGAAAAAAAGGCATTTAAATATTTATGTAAATCCCAAAACTTGTTAATGCTGAAATTGTCACACATTTCCAGTAATGTAATAAACTCATGAATAAGTTTCACACACTTCTGGACTGAGTCACAGAGGCCAACCCCGAGTGAAATCAACAGGGTACTTTGCTGCTGCTGAGAATTTGTTGATAAACTGTGTCATAATAAATAACTTTATGACACAGCATGTCTTGTAAAGTCCTGTTGAAGCCTAGGCTTACCATACCCATTAAAGTGGTTATTTTACAGTCATTTGGAATAATGTTATTTTTTGTATTTTTGAATATCTGCAGAATGTTGCTGCATCCATCCTGGTGGATAAGATCCAAAGAAAGATATTTTCGGTTATTTTACACATTTTGACCGCAATATTACCTACCTAGATTGTTAAAGATACAAATTTGCACAACCCCAATACCAGTTTGAAAGGCTTTCATGTGAGAATCAGGGCTGTTGCTAGAAAATCCTGGGAACATACATTACTTTGGGGAAAGTAAATCAATATATTTTTACAGGTTAATAATGTCGTTATTTTTTTCGATATTTTTCTGCCACAGGTTTGGTTATGGCACCCGTGCTGACAGAGTTGTAATGAAAAACGGTTGAGATTTGTTTTACTGTTTGATTCAAGTCAGTTACAGTGATTCAAGGTTACGTTTCTCTCATATTTTCAGTTAAAGATCAAGCTTTTAAGTAACAACACATATTTTCTTGAAGCCTTTTAGCTACTCATAAACAATGCTGCCAATTATTGTAGAGGGCACTGTAGCTCAATACAATATGTTATAAATATGAGGTGTCTTAATGCCAAATCACAATTAATCCATATAGAGAGTTTACAGAGGTGCCAATTAACTCAGATGCACAGTATTCTCCCACTCGCACATTTTGTTACAAGAATCATCTTTACACATTTCTTTTTGCAAGTAGAATGGGGACTTTTGGTGAACAGCAATTTTCAACTTTCTACATATTTTCATGAGGATTCAGGTCCACCACTGGACTGGGCCACACCAGAATATTTACGTTTTCATTTTTAAACCACTCAAGTGCGTATTGACTGTTTGTTGGAAGTCTTTGGGCTGTTGGAAGATAAACCTTCTCTGAAGCCACAGGTGTCTTGCAGACTTCAGCAGGTTTTTTTCCTGGATTTCTCTGTGGTTTGCGGCATCCATTATGCACTCCATCTTCATATTATCTGACCGTAGATTCTTCTTCCACTTTGTCTCCATGCCTTCTGGCAAACGCTAACCAATATTTGATGTTAGTTGGAAGAATGCAAGTCTGCAAGAGTTTCCATGGGCCTCTTGGTGGCCTCCATGACTGATGACCGTGAATGAATACAGATTCCAGTGGATATTCAATACCTTTTTTCATATCAATTTTTATATCCTATGCCTAATTGGTGCTTTTGAAGGACCTAATTCCTGGATTTGTTTTCAATCTTCCTTTTTCTTCATTATGTTATTTTTGTTTTGAATTGTGCTAACTATCTCTGGGACCTCCCAGAGACAGATGTATTTAACAGCAATCTTGTAAAACAGTGAAATTAAACACAGGTGGACTAATTCTACTAAATATGTTACTTATAAAGCCAGCTCATTCAGGTGTGTCATAGTAAAGGGGATAAGTATGTATGCAATCAATTATTCAATGTGTTATGTCATTGACTTACATCAATTTGCAGATTTTATTTTTCACTTTGACAATATGGACTTTTGTGGCAAAAATGTAACACAATGAAATGTAGAAAAGTCGAGGGGGGTTAATAGTTTTGAGAGTCAATTGGATGGACATGTTTGAAGTCCAGTGGCAGATAATGGAGAATCGTATAAAGGTGCAGTGGTCTCAAAATGTATTCTGGAGTTGTATTCATGTAGTTCTGCATGTTATCTAATATAAAGTGGTTTAAACAGTTATTCGTTAGTTTACAAATGTACAAACTATGCTCCTGGCATACAAAGACCATAAAGATTGCTGAAAAGCCTGAGCGCAAGTTCTTAATTTCGATGATTCAAATAGTGAGGAACATTATGTCTGTTGCATAGTCAGTACTGGTAAACTGCTTCGCATCTACTGGAACTTTATGTTTCTAGTATGGAACACAGCTGTAATTACCTTAGCATCAAAAGATGTTATAATCATAGTAATGAAGGTAAGATAATGCACATAATTCCATGAGAAAATGTCTAGTCAGTGCTTATTCGCCACAGCAGTTAGCATCCAGATGTGCATTTGTGGGTGTACTCTTTACAAAGCGAACAAAATGTTAGCTAACCCTCGAAACATAGGTGACGGCAACTCAAGCTGTGTAGGCAAACCTTATTTGAATGACCTTTGAAATACGGGTTAATAGACATTCGGGTTACACAAAACATTTAAAGTCAAGCGCTCATTATACTAGCTGACTTGTTGATTGGAATAAGAGTCAGTATCATTGTTCTCCTTCATCTTGCAAACCATGTGTTCTGGGACCATTTCCGATGTTAGGGATAATTTGGAGAAACACTCGAGACCAACAAGTCGTACGATATTACAATATTTCTGAAAATGTTTTATGTCCAACTGAATTCATATGAATGTGAAGAGGTTGTAATTTAGGAATGTGTTCTTGGGCTTCGCTAATATACTATAATGCAAGTTTCTGTCTTTGCAAAATAGCTGCTAACTCACATTAATTTATCTGATAAACATGTGCATTATTCGTAACGTAAGTGTGAAACACATGCTGGCACAGAAGCATTACAGTATTTCGGTGTGTAAGAGGACCCCACAGGATTAATGTGCCTTTTAATCCAGCTGAACATTGTGTCATTGGGCCATATGTCAATCATGAACAGACAAGCGAGCCAGCTGACTCAGACCCTGTTATTGAGCTTGATGTCATCAGTCCAATGTCCAAGTCCCTACCGGCTCTTTGTCACCTGGATACTCAAGGGATTTGACCTGGCCTCTGACCCCTGACCCTGGGATGTCGTCTCTAGAATGGTTTAAATCCACACCAGGTCCTTTATGGCTGAAAACGGAACACCAAATGGCATTATTCTGCTTTGGACTCTGGTAAAAACAGTGTCCTTGGTACTACCGCACATATGGAACTAGGTATTTTTTGCCATCCTCAGGGATACCACGCACAAGGTATGCCATCGCCTCGCCACTTTAGGCTGATTGTACTCCAGTGTCAAAAACAGATATGGAATTAATGGCTTTTGGCGGTGCCTTCTCTGTTTCATACTTTCACAACATGTCTGGTAAGATGATTGACGTGTGACATCATGCTCCTGGAAACTGGTTCCACCTAACATCACAAACACCCTGCCGCCTTCCCAAATAACACCCTGTTCCCTCTGGTGTGTTCCTTTCTCACCAGGACCCTAGGGAACAGGGTGGTATTCGGGATGCGGTCTTTCCAATCCTCTGGATCATCTTTCATATGCCAACCAGCCCAGTGTCCAATCCTCTAAGCTGGACCAATTTGAAAAACAGATTAGAAGGACGGACTGCATTGATTGGGCTTCTCCACTATACTCCCCACACTGACAGTGTGTGTAGAAACAGGCCAACGACAATAAGATGATCGCCAGGATCCCATGTAGGCATGCCATCTAAGTGTCAGCTGAAGTACACCGAAAATCCCTGGAAACCACACAGTCATTGAACGGAAACAGGGTTGCTGTTGGATGTAGGTTGAGCATCACTCCTCAGTTTTGTCAGTGACTCATAGGAAGAATGTAAAGTGAAATCAGTACCAGAAAAACTGATTGTGTGCTCCTTGACCTGAAGTGCCATCGGTAGCTTGATGTGGCGTTACTGTGAACACAGCTTTTGTGAGACATCTTGTTTCTTGTCATTTTAAAATGTGTTTTTGATATTACAATAGGTATTCTATTTTACTACCTAATTTAAAGGATGACCCACCTTTGAATAAATCCTGGCTAACGGTTACCATTCTAATAACATCTAAAACATTTTCAAATAGTACATTTTATACATGGATTTTATTAAATAAAATATGAGGTGGGTGTTTCAGATTGGCTTGTGCCACTGGCGATGTATTGAGGTGCAGTATCGTGTTTTAGGGGTTCATAAATATCTGTATTTTTAAATGTTAGACAGGATATTTAGGATACTGAATAGCTCAATTTATTGAAAGGCAATTACCTGTTTCTTTTTACTTGTATAATGGGTGTCTGTAAATCAGTTTTGTGTCATTGTTGCTCCCAGCTTGATATGACTAATTTCTGATATACACAAAAGTGAGCACTCTCCTTTGACAAACACATTGAGGGAGGCTTTCCATATATAAAAGAAAAGTATTAATGACTGGCAATGAGGCCCAGAAGTAATAAGCAACATAGACATTTCACATGAATGATTTTATGACTGTAATACTGGAATGAGTCGGAAATCATGACAATTACTGGAATGAATCACTTAACCAAGCATCAAAGAGACTCAGCCTTGGGCAGTTACTGACCTACAGGACAGAGAGTCAAGTCATTGGCTATTCAGGCTTAAGAACGTAGCAAACCTTTATTCAACAAGTCCAGTGGTTAGCTAGGAATTAGCCTGTTCATCCCATTGACTTAACATGGGTTAAAATCACATGCAAAAAGTTTAGCACGCCGACTGTTTTTCGGCAGTGAAGCATGTCAAACTGAACTGAGTATGTAGTTGTAACTCTACTGTGAGATAATTTTATAGATAAGAAACTTGAATGGCCAAATCGTCACCTTTACAATGCGGACATTATCTTCGGTCAGATTGCATCAATTCTCTACAACATATGTCAGACAATCCATAAGATCAGTCGGAATCGTCACGCCATCTGACGTGAGTTAATGAAATGCTAAAATCTATCAGAGTCATAAGCTGCCGTCCAAATGCCAAGTTCCCATATCTAGGCTCTAGGCCCATGAATCACGTTTCATATCAGCACTTTATTAGTGTCCTTCATCCAGTTTTTTACTTGCTCACTGACTGGTCTTGAGTGCAGCTTGAGGCAGTGAAATTGTTCATGTGACAAAAAAGCCTGCATGTTTATGAAAACATGATTAACCAGCATTCACAGTGGTCAGTGCAGTGATGTCATTGTCTTATGTGATACAATGCTATTATTTCCGTCCTGTAATGTGCCCTTAAACCCAGTAAACTGTATCTGGTCTTGCAGACAGTTACTCAGCTATAAACTTTGTTAATTAGCAGGCAGGGATACTGCAAACAGACACTAAGTCAGTGTTCTGGGCCCTGGATGCCGTTTAATCACGGGAAATGGAAGAATTCCTCCCATGTGAGGATTACATTCTCAAATTTCAGGTTTAACAATGTGACATTGACTTCATAGCTCTATGGGCAGATTCCTACTAAAAAATAAACAGATTCTTTAGTAGGAAATGTTTTTGTTCTGCTTTACAAAAAACTGGTACACCACCTTTTTGGGTCACTTAGAAATGTCCATGTTTACGATGAAAACATAGGTAAAATGAGTTTGAGTAGGGAATATGACTAAATGAAAAAGAAATACTGCATGGTCATTGACAAGGTTATGAATAATATTTTTATTACAATGTAAATGAAAACAGAATGTCACGATGTGCAAATAATTTAAACCCAATACTCAATAGAAAATAGTACTAAGACAACATATCAAATGTTTATTATTTTATTTGCTTTTTATTTTTTCTTGAAAATGAAATGCCCACTATAAATTTGATGCCAGCAACACGTTTAAAAAAAGTTGTGATGGGGGCAACAAATGTCTGGAAATGTTGAATAATGCTACAAAATGTAACCTGTTGGACTATGACTAAATGCCAATATGATTGGGTATTAAAAAATAATTCAGAAGTGAGGATGGGAGGGGTTCATCATTCTGTGTAAGACTGCGTGGCAAATAACCTTTCCCAACATTAAATTGCAAAGAATTAGGGGATCTCATCTACGGTACACAATTGAACTGAAAACATTTGGCACATTATGAAGGGAAAAACACAACAAGGAGACCCCAAACTGTTGAGCAGCTGAAGTCCTATATCAAGCAAGAATAGGAATGCATTTCAATTTCAATTCTACAACAATTGGTCTCATCAGTTCCCACACACTCACAGAGCATTGTATAAAGAAGGGTTGATGCTACACAAAGGAAAGTTGCCTGTCCCAACTTTTGTGAAACATGTTGCTGGCATCGAATTCAAAATGGGCATGTATTTTTCCAAAAACAATAGAATTTCTCTTTTGCTCAACATTTGATATGTCTTTACAATTTAAAAATTAAATACAGGGATAAATGGTTTGCACATCATCGCATTCTGTTTTTATTTGCCTTTTACACAGCATACCAAATCATTTGGAAACAGGGTTGTAATACAAAACTTGTCCTTCAAACTTTGCTTATGAAAAATAATCCTCCATTTGTAGCAATTACAGGCCTGCAGACCTTACCTCTAGTTGTCAATTTGTTGAGGTTATCTGAATAGATTTCACTCCATGCTTCCTGAAGTACCTCCCACAAATTGAATTGTTGAAGAAGGAAATTGGCTGAAATCGAGGGCCGTTCACGGGTTATGGCATAGCTTTACAAAATGGAGAGATGGCCTTCCTTCTTCCACAGTCCTTTAAGAAATAGACACCTCCCAGAACTGCCAGCTTCACTAAACAGTATGCACAAAACACTAGTATCAACATCAACAGTGAAGAGGCCATTCTGGGATGCTGGCCTTCTAGGAAAAGTTGCAAAGAAAAAATTATATCTCAGACTGACCAATTATTTTAATGGACAGAATATGCGATTTTCTGTTGAAAACAAGGACATTCCTAAGTGGCCCCAAACCTTTGAATGTTAGTGTACACAGCAATGGCAGCAATTCTGTACTAGGGTCTAATAATAATAAAGCCTATGTGAATACAGATCGTTGTGCAAAATTACGGTAGCCAGCAGTAAATGCAGATATTGCGTAAACATGGCTATGGTGGGTTAGAATGAATCACATAAACAGTTCTGAGTTAGTTATAGAGATTAATGTCAATCTGTCCTTCCGTCCATACATTAATCATCATCATCATCACAGACCTTCAAAAAGGACTGTGGACTATCTGCTTGCTTCCAAGCATCCCTAAATATCAACAACATGTTTTATTTTTAAATCAGATCCAATGACAAAGGACACTACCCCCGCCTCTGCGTTGGGTTACACTGGGCCGGACTTGAGCCTATAGATGGGGGATAGAGTGTCTTTGGGCTGCCTGTAGAGATCATTATACTACACATACAGGCGAGTCCCAAACTGCACCTTAGTTCATATCAGTAATAATATCTGGTCGAAAGTAGTGTACTTTGCAGGGATTAGGACTCCCTTCGGAACTTACACCCACATTCTGTTTAATAGGTTGAGGGCCAGACCAATCACACTTGTCACTCTGTTGCCAGGTTACCAGCCTCCTGCGTTGCTAAACACCGGTCCACAACTTTTACATCATCGACTATATTTCTGAGAGTTGGAATCAGCGGGGTTATGTTACCTCACGGAGTGCTGAAGTCGAGCTCCGCGACACCTGCTGTGTCAGGCTAGCGTGTCAATGCCCCGCTTTCACCTTTCAGAGTGATGGTGTTTCGGTACTTAATGTGACAACACTAGTTGGACATTACGTTGAGAGGTTTAGTTGAATGCTGCCCATAATTCAGATTTTGGTTCGTATATTGTCACAACATGCGAAAGTAGCTGATTGGAATTGAAGTGAGCGGTATTATTGCAAAAGGATGTAAACAGATCCTGGGACTATATGCGGTTAGCAAAAACAACTTGAACTGTAATGTACCTTGCAATAAGTTATTTTCATTCAATCGAATGTGTTTTTTAAAGCAGTTTATGGTGATTATTACTGTCAGTGTGAATTGAAATAAACAGATCATTTTCATGTTGACAGTATTTGCCATGATCCGAGAGTTGTTGACTACCATCAAAGGAAATGAAGAGTGGATTATTTCTGATTGATGGTTTGTGGTTCACAGGATTTCTGTGCTTTAGATGTATGTCGTGGGACTGGTTGGCGAAAAGCTTTGATAATGTTTACTACAGTTTTCTGCTTCTAGTCCACCCGCATCCAAAAAAGCGCCCTGACACTTATTTTAGTGCACTATTATTTATCCGAAACGGTTCACTATGTAGGGAATAGAGCATTGTTTATGCCGCCGACCATTAAGGGATTCTATACCCTGCAGTGGAGCAACTACACCATCCAGAAGTACCAGTTTAAACCTGGGCTTTTAGTGCAGAATCTTAATCCATTGTTTCATGTCTCCATGATACACCCTATCCATGAACACAAAGGACTGTATGAAGAGTCATGTTTACTGACTTCTGTCAGTTGTGGCTCTCAATCCAGATCGGTCTCTAACATCCTCACTGCAAAATAAAAGAGTGTTTATACTTTATTGGATGAGAGATGTATTTATAATAACAATTTTGAGTGGTATATGTTTTAAAATAAAATACATGTATGCTTGTTTATTTTGAAAATTGTTAGTGAGATTTTCATTGTTTTTACAATTTATTGCAAAATGCATGCCACTGTTTTAAATAAATCATCTTTAAGCATTGTTTTGTTTGATCAGTTTAATCCCTTTTTTTCAGTTTGTCTTGATCCTTATTATCATTATTTAATTATTGGTATTTAATAATAATCAAGCTGTTTTATAATGTGGGTCTGTTCAACACTTATTGTGTTGGTGTGGCCTATGAGTTAGATTTTATTGGTCCAACTGAACAAAATGTTGCTTTGCTACAAAACAATGGATTGCACAAATCTCTTTAGTCCACAAACTCCACCTTTAAAATGAGATTGGAAATCAGAACAGAGAGCATGACAAACAAATCTGGTTCCCACTGAAAGTGGTTTTACTGGATATATATAATTTAAATTTTGGCCCTTGGCCTTTTTATTGGATGCCAGCGGCAGCGAGAATTTTCCCATGAATGGTGACACAACCCAACGTCTGTCAGATGTCAGAATCAGTGTGACAAAAGGAAGGTTGAATCATGCCGTGGGAAAACATCCTCCTACATCTAAGTGATGTGCTTTCCAAATGGCCCCCTATGCCCTTTAAAGTGCACTGTCTTAAACCGGTGACCTGTGTAGGTAAAAGGGTCCATTTGTGACTCACAAAGAATATCCCATGATGATGATACTGGGAAAGGTGAAGATCACCCCTCCAGTCTAATCTGATAAAAACCTCATTGTTTTTCTTGGAAATCTATACTCTGGTATGACTCAAGAACTGTTTACACCTGGCTGTGACACGTGTCCTACATCCTGGCATTGTGCTGATGTTGTCCGTGGAAAATGGTGAAAAATCTGATAAAAAATCAGATCAGTGCTTCTTTCAATTGCCTAAACCAGTTGAGTTGTCTGCACCAAAAATGTCGGGGCACAATCAGCATGTGGCCCAGATCTGGGAAACACATACCTTTTAGGTAAAAACATGATTTGTAGTTATCACTGTTTGACATCTGTACAGTACAATGGTGAGATAGTGCCTGTGGCATTTTTCTTCTCCTGTCTTCATTAATTAATTAGGTGCAGTTTCTGATTGATTTTGTTTGAGCTGTTTTACAGTGATTTTGCTACTAGCTTTGATTTCTGTTGGAACCCCGTTCCTCAGTCCCCCGAACACAATACCCCGTTCCTCACTCCCCCGAACACAATACCCCGTTCCTCAGTCCCCCAAACACAATACCCCGTTCCTCACTCCCCCGAACACAATACCCCGTTCCTCACTCCCCCGAACACAATACCCCGTTCCTCAGTCCCCCAAACACAA
>JACXGJ010014570.1:0-14645 GCA_016801105.1 Esox niger
AAGGACTTCATCAGGGGGAAAAAGTGGAAGGTTTTAGACTGGCCAAGTCAATCACCTGATCTTAACACAATAGAGCATGCATTTCACCTCCTTAAGAGGAGACTGAAGGGAGAAACACCCCAAAACAAACAAGAACTGAAAGAAGCTGCGGTAAAAGCCTGGAATAACATCACAAATGAAGAATGCAATAGTTTGATGATGTCGATGGGTTACAGAATAGAGGCAGTTATTGCAAGCAAGGGTTATGCCAGCAAATATTAAATGTTATTTACTATTATTTGTTCCATTATTTTGCTCACCTAAAAATGCTGTGGTCTAATAAAAATGGTGATATGTCCTAAGTTGTTTAACACATCTAGATGTGAATACCAGGAAATGAAAGCTGAAATTCTGAACTCTTGTCTGACATACCAAATGTCTTCAGGGACCAACAAAAACAAAGGAATTTGATGTGCCGTTCCAATACTTTTGGAGGGGACTGTATGCAGGCTCTGCCCCCAATGAACATATATAGGGTCAATGTGTTTGCAAACTGTACTCACAAGAGAACATGAGACACTATGGCATTCACATCAAAGACTGTGTCTGTGTCAAAGCTCTTCAGGACATCGCCACCCCTGCGAAACAGCACAAATGAATAGAATATATTCTGTTACTCTATTTTAGAAACATCATCTGCACTGTGTATAATATCCAGTTGTACAGATTCCACAATTTATAAATAACATTAACCTGAACAAATATGCTTTCTTCATCAGCTTCTCTCCAGTGCAGTACTTGGCTACGTGTTCAATAGTGCAATTCACCTGCAAGACATTATAAACAATCAATTTCTGAGAACATAGAGTTTTGTTTATGATTCAGTACAGGTACTTCCAGAGTGGCAGATTACAAATGAGGTGGCTGTGAATCAGACTTTCTGGATCTCCAGTCCACCAGAACTATAAGCTTTCACAAAGCAGTGTATGAGGGGATCACTGTCATCAGAACGCACCACTAGTCAAAACACACAGGTAGAGTGAAATGTAGGAATTGATTCAGCTTTGATCCAACTTAACAGGTTTTGAGTGACCTGACCTGTACCAGAGACTGCATAGAGAATGAAGTAATGCACACTGGATCAGTGCATATATAAGTTCAATCTTTTGCTTTAAAGATCCTGAAAGCTAGATTTATATCCAATGCTTACTACAAAAAAAATGTATCATTAGATTTCATATGCAGCCTTTTATGTTGTTCATCATAACAGGTTACTTGTTATCCCATCACAACACCTGTCATTAAGTGATTTGAGAGTTACTTATCCAATAGAATGTTCCTCAACAGAAGCTTCTCAAATGACAGATACAATGCGACAATGCATCTGACAAGTGCTAATAATTTCCTCTGTTTTAACAAATTATTTACTTGCCATCTATCATAGAAGATGCTTGAAAGTCTTGTATGCTGACAATTTAACACAAGTCAGCACTCAGTACCCAAAGCCTCAGAATCTAAACAAGGTCAGTCAGTATAAAAAAAGACCAATCAGTCTTAACTAGGCTAGTTCTGATATCGAATGGGCATTTACTATAGTCAAGTCATATTGGCAGACATTTTCACAAGGTAGGGAGATGTAGAGTTTTTATTTATATATTATAAGTGTTTCAGCAGTGAAACTACAGTGTTTCTTCCCAGGCATTGTGATTATTATGATCTTATTCAAAGGCCCTATTATTTCTGCATTGGAGATCACAGACAGAATCACTGAACCCATAAATAAACACAGTCCAAACTTGCATGATGGTTAAAAAAGGTTCCAAGGCCCACATCTTCCCTGGACTACAATCGCAATGGAGACAGACCCTAAATCCTACACCCTCCGTCCTTTTATCCCATTTTGCTTGACTTGGCTGGACTCCAAACACAAAGTAGACAGCCACTAAGCACTTGCCTTAGCCACTTTCCCTTGAGGGAATCTTCATCATAACTGGATACAGTTAAGTGCCATCATAAGTGCAGCTCCAATTACAAATGATGCCCCCTTGGTCTTTGATTTAGCTTTAGGGTTATCGCCAACAATTCCATGCAAACTGCAGTCATGTGTAAACTGTAGTAACGGTGGTTGCTATGTGTTACGTATATTTAATCAGCACAGCTACATTTTTGTGTCAGAATTAACCTCATAGGTGTGTAGCATATCAGCTATGTCAGTTAACTCTAACCAATAATCTCTACTTGAGAAAAAGCCCATGCAAGTACACTCTGATGTGATGATGTAAAATGTCATTTAAGGACTAAGGACATACGGGACGTCTACTTTGAGTCAGGAGAACAGGGACACTTACATCAAGATGCAAGTGGACTTGCCTTTTACATTAAGCGTCTGAAATCGGGAAGATAGTTGTCACGCTGGTGTTCACGAATGTTGTGTTGGAAAATTTTGTTATTCTGTATTACAATGAAATCCAATTGCATTGCATTCAAAGGAAGAAATAATTAGCTGGTCATTTCTTTCCTGTACATCCCTCTAGAATCCTGAGTGACTACAACAGATGTCCTTTGGTAACAAACAAATCCATACAACAGTGAACATCTTTCCCAAATCCACAACATATTAACATTCTGTCATTGACAATTAGTCTAATTTGTTACTATTGTGGAGTGAACAGAGACTGCCGCCAGGAAAAACAACAGTGTGCTTTCACCAAAGAATGCAGTGTTCTCAAACAATCAACGACTCGAGCGATAACAATAATCTTTTTTTATAGACAGTCATCACCTCCCAAGGTTCCCATCAATATCTAATTTCTGCTTGTGCAACACTGACTCTGCAAAAGCAACAACAGGGCTTGGAGCAAGTCAAAGGATAATGATTTTTCATTGGTTACCTTAGCAACTGAAATACCATAATCTTCTAATGCATCAGCTGACTTTTCCAACTGTTCGATGAAAAGGCTGATGGTTGGATTGACTGGTAATTGAAAGGGGGAAAAAAAAGAATTATAGCTGGTAGAGTTAGACTGCACCAGAATATATAATAAACAGAAATGTTGTTCGATTCAGGCAATTAGGCCTGTACATGTCCACAGCAGATACAAAACATACTGTAACGAAACAGAAAACCCAAAACAACTATAGTAGTGTGTGACAATTCTGGTGAACCCCAGACACATGGTTCAATTACAAATTAACCATTATCTACAACACCAACAGGATATACAACACTGTGCAGATGTCTAAGCCCCCTGAGAAAACCCTTACCGACCAATAAAGCCTTAAGAATGTATTTGCAGGTGGCCTAACATTTTAGCACCATAACATACATGTAATAGGGATCACACGCACCGCTTTGTCTTTCCAAGTTGAATTAGAATTTTAATAATTTAGCTGAAGCCATGAAAATGTAGAAATAAGGCTGTCTTCATTTTGCTGGCTCAGGTAAACAATCTAGCATCCTTTCGGTTACTGGTAAGATGCTCCAACCAAGCTAAGACTAAGACTAAACTAAGATTTTTTAAGTGATTTAACTTCTGGGGGTACATAACTAGCAAAGCTGTTGAAAAGAAAAACTTTGGCTTTGCAATTTCCTTTACCATCCAGGAAGTGGAGCCTGTGAGCCCTATTGTGGGAGGTGGTAAGATCATTATCAACTGGTATAGTTATAATATTAATACAATGACTAGTTATCAGACAATGTTAAGGTAGGCTCATTACTAACATAGTAAGGTAAGTTAGCATGTTGAAGTAGTGATTTGAAAGGTTGCACTATTGGTGACAGGTCACTCTTGAGGAACTTAGATGTGCAAACCGACTCCCCACACCATTGTAGCAAACCTCAAACGAGCGATTCCCCTTGTAGGTCTCGAATCCGGAGTTCGTAACACTGGGGTGATTACAATGTGCCTACTTGGACATACAGTGGGGAGAACAAGTATTTGATATAATGCTGATTTTGCAGGTTTTCCTACTTACAAAGCATGTAGAGGTCTGTAATCAGATGCATCTCAAGGTCCTGGAGAGGCCTAGCCAGTCTCCAAACCTGAACCCAATAGAAAATCTTTGGAGGGAGCTTAAATTCCGTATTGCCCAGCGACTGCCCCAAAACCTGAAGGACCTGGAGAAGGTCTGTATGGAGGAGTGGGCCAAAATCCCTACTGCAGTGTGTGCAAACCTGGTCAAGAACTACAGGGCACATATGATCTCTGTAATTGCAAACAAACGTTTCTCTACCAAATATTAAGTTCTGCTTTTCTGATGTATCAAATAATTATGTCATGCAATAAAATGCAAATTAATTATTTAAAAATCATACAGTGAGAATGTATGCATATTTGTTTGAGATTCCGTCTTTCACTGTTGAGGTGTACCTATGGTAGAAATTACAGACCTCTACATGCTTTGTAAATAGAAAAACCTGCAAAATCGGCAGTGTATCAAATACTTGTTGTCCCCACTGTAGGTCGTAAACTATGTGTCGTCTTTCAAGTAAATAGTAAGTCAGTTATGTCCTTTTCTTTCAACTGTTAACGACACTTACCTCGGTTTCCAAAGTATATAAAACACGTCTTTCCTGATTGCATTTTCTCGTAGAAATTGTCAACTGTGTGATCAATTATTTTTGAGGCATTTCGGGCGGTACAATGCCCATAGTTAGAGCATAGCAAAAAGATGACGAGACAAATAAACCATACCATGGTCGACGAAGACTCCGGCCTAAGATCTATACCTAGAAACTGGAAAAAGTTCGATATTGCAAGCTGCCAATGTATTATTCCATCGTTGGTTACCGTATTTCTATCTCACGTAAGGTTGTTAGCTATGCAGACATGGATTATTACAAGTATATGGCCTCGACATGAGCAATCTAATATACTGCAGAACCATTTTGCAGAAATAGCTTTACGAAAACGCACACAATCTATCAACACACAGTATTTCAACTTTCTTTTCATACAATTATGTAATAGAACTATCAAACAGAGAGTGGGCAAGTGATGCCAGAGTGTTTACATTGCTTTCTTCCTGTGTCCCAACTAACCAACCAATCACACTAATGGAATTTTAAAAGACGTTCACAGCCAATCGAAGATTTAGAGGGCTGCACCTTTGAAGCTGACATAATTTCAAGCCAATTACATGAAACGATTATGGAGGTTGGGCACCATACTGACCAATGGTGAAGTAGTGGGTGGAGAGAGACATCTTATGGACACATTCTCTGCAATTGGACACCATTGAGGTTCTAATGCGAGGCATTTCAACACAGAATCTGGTCCGATTGGAGCCAAGATGGTATCTGAACAGAGCCAGTGTAAAGCTGTATCTCATTGGTCAGAAGGCGGGCCCTAAACTGCAGTTACGCTCAGCTGATCGTTCCCTGCACCACGTCCCTTTTTTTCTGTGAGTTGTTTTTTGCAAAGAGGAGCTGCTTTGCAGACATTGGGGTCCTCTGGAGATTTTTCTTGTTTGTCTGTTTTATACCTAGGTGTAAAGTCATCCGCTAACCCTCGGATAAATGTATGTAACGTTAGACAGTTAGTTAGGGTATCTCTTTTATCAACCTCGAGCTTTTGTTTTTTTAATGGATGTCTAGTCTATTTCATGTGTTTTTAACAAATTCGGTAAAAATCTATCAAAAGTTGGACCCTTTTATTCTCATAGAATAAGATGTTAGATATGCTTATTTAATAAGTCGTTGCCGTTCCACTTTTCCGTCCGCTATGTTAACAGAAAACCAGGTCAGCCTTAGTGTTTTCAGGTCTGTAACGGACTCAAGTGATGAACCGATTCGAGCTGCGGTTCCTCCGTCTGTGGAGCTCGGACTCACCATTGTGTATACCATCCTATATTCGCTGCTTTTTATGTTTGTCTACTTGCAACTTTGGCTCATTTTGCACTATGGACACAAACGCTTCAGCTATCAGAGTGTCTTTCTTTTTCTCTGCTTGCTGTGGTCTGCGCTAAGGACTACATTATTTTCATTTTACTTCAAGAACGTTGTCCAAGCAAACCAGTTGCAGCCTTTGCCTTACTGGCTTTTGTACTGTTTTCCAGTATGCCTCCAATTTTTCACGCTGTGTCTGCTAAATCTTTATTTTGCACAGGTAAGTGAATTCTCTATATTGATACCTTTCTGATGTCGCAACGTCATGTTTCATGTTGCCTATCATATATTTAAGCGTCTTTGTCATTATTCTGTAGGTCCATCAGCTAAACCTTTTTATGATCATATTTTGTTAATGTCATTTATTGTCATCTTTGACTGAAGAGTATTTCCATTAACAGTATGCTTATAGGAAATTCATATTTTGATAGCCACGGACATATAAAATATATTTATAATTTATTTTGAGTAGAAGTAACACAAGGATCAGGCTTCTCATGTTATCCCTGCAGATACAAAAAAAGATTAGAAAAAGCACTTTTACATATTTGTCCTGTTGAGCCTCTAAGAGAACACTATAGATGTACCATATGTACATATTATTCATTCTGATGCCATGCAATCAATCCAACGTGTTTGGGACGCCTGGGTTACATGCAGTGGTCTACAGTGGTCTGACTAATAGCTTTGACAAACAAGTCCTTCATTGTTCTGGCAACTTCAGTTATTGCGAATTCTGTCCTGTCTGTTTTCTTCCATCAGTGCACCACAGTGAACAACATCAGCTTACAGCCAGTCAGTAAGCAAATTCCCACTATCTGCTCTGCTCTGTAGGCCGTCTTATCATATGTTTCTAGGGCAAGAACAAAAGCTCACAGCTTAGGGGGCTGGGGGTGACTGTCTCTAACACCATCCCAAAGACCCACTGTCCTCTCAACCACTTGCAACCTGATCATTTCTCCTGGGACCCGATTAGGCCTGTTTATCCATCACATTTCTTTAGTGGGACTCTCTGGGTCTCTTGCCAGAATCAGTCAAATATATTTAACCCTTTTCAGGCAGAAAATGTGATATAAGGAGGTGTTTCTGAAATTCCCCTCTCAAAAAGCCCCATATTTCCACTTTCTTGCAGGTATACTCCTTTTACAAATATCAGTGGGAAACTGGAAATTTAGGCTGGGTCGGTGGTGTTGTTAATCCACAGGAGCTGTTTGTAGTTCAAATTAAGGAAGTGGTTAAACAATGTAAGTGTTCATGAATTTACCTGCAATACAGCTGAGGACCAATTACACAGAGCCATTACCTGCAGCTGTGTTACAATGACGGTGAAAATGCAGGAAGTGTGATTAGATCTTGGATTTTCATTTGCCATGTGTTTTATTTCCCCCGCACCCCTTTCAGAAAGCAGCCAAAAAGAAGCAGGCATGGTAATTTGGTGAAATTTTGGTCAGTGTTGGGAAGGGGTAGATTGTGTCAGATTTGGAAGTTATTGTTGTGCTTTAGGTGACAAACAAAATGGCCCACATTATGGAACCCTTGTTATAATGTTTACAGATTTCACGACATGTCATGAGTCTTCAGGGAGAAGTGGGTGGTAGTCTGGCAGATGTTTGCTTCATTCAAACGAGCTCTTCATCAGATTTGAAATCTAGGCCAAGTTGGCTATCCTACTGCCAGTTTCTTATTTTTACGTTTAACAGCCTATCCAGTATGTCATAGTGACGTATGTTGTCAGTGACACGATAATGATTTGTGCTTCAATAAGTAGACAAAAACATTGATGCCGTTGTTCTCTTAGTTCAATTACTCTGCGCTGTACATGGCACAGCCATTGGTACTATGATGTGTATAAGACATACTTAGCAGTAATGAGGGTCTGCTTGAATAACAACAACAACTTATGTGAAGTTCTCCAAATTACACTACAGACATGCATTATTGTCAGGTTGCTATATGTTTTCTTTTAGTAAACCAGAGTCTTACTCTCAGTACTAAAACCAAGTCATGTAAGCAATGCAAATCAATCTCAAATTAGTGTCTCCTTTGCAAACCCTAAATCCAATACTGCTATCTCAAAAAATATCCTTATAATCAAGACTGTTCACTTGGTCATAGCTTGTTTGTCACATCTGAAAATACTTTGTAGGATACAGCGCTCCCTCTCTTTGTTCGACTGTGTACTGACTCACTGCGCACAGCAGTCACAGCACACATCAAACCTGTTAGACATTCCCTACTGTGCCCTAGTACAGCATTGGCAGCCTCTCTGTGGCATATGTCCATTGCATCCTTTCCGGCCTGACGTAGTATTTATTTGACAGTGTTTTGCTTAGAGAAGAGATGTTTTTCTCTTTCTGACTCTTTAGAAAAAGCAAAGCTGCTCATGCGAGAAGCTGCAAGCCTACTGACACCACCAGGGCTATATGGAGGTGGCGTTTAAACACGCTAGCCAATGAGACTGCAGGAGGATTACATCACCCCTTTCTTGTCCTGCACTATTCCGGGTGCAACAAAAGGGGGTTGCAGGC
Source organism: Esox niger (assembly GCA_016801105.1). Lineage (NCBI taxonomy): Eukaryota > Metazoa > Chordata > Actinopteri > Esociformes > Esocidae > Esox > Esox niger. The sequence continues at coordinate 8,395 of JACXGJ010014570.1, forward strand.
AACTAGCAGTATAGGAGCAAAGCGCTTTAGCTCTTTCCTTCACATAGATCATAAATCATCTGACCTCTTTTAAATGTATCTGGCGATTAAAAGCCCCTTCCCTGTAAATCTGGAGCTGGGGGCTGTGTAGGGGATATAAGTGATTGCACCTGTTCTATGGATGTCATGTGTGTATGAGGAAAATATTTGTGGAATATCCCTTATTGCCTGCTATTGTAATTATCAAATCACACATGCCCCAATTCGTTTATAAGCCGTGTTTACTTCTCCATATGGTGCATCAAGATGACAGTTCCGATTTTACAACTGGGGGTAAATAATAATATAAAATACCTACGTAATTGTGGTTATCCAGCATTTAATGTGATTTAATAATTTGTGTTCTTTGTTCTGGGATTCCATCAAGGGCAGGCTAGAACTGGAGTTGGTTTGCGTGTGTGCATGTGTGTGTACTCGTGTGTGTATGTGTGTACTTGTGCGTGTGCGTGTGCACGTGCATGTGTGCGTGTGCGTGTGCACGTGCATGTGTGCACGTGCGGAGCCCCCACATGTTTGCAGACAGGTCATTTTTGGAGGCCTCGCTTTTACAGACAACATGGCCATGCATGTCGTATGCTTTTATGTTCTTATAAAAGTCCTCACCCCTGCTCTCTTCCCACCTCGTCCTAGGAGATATGTGGAAAGTGATGACCTATTAATTTTTTAGATTACACATTCAGCAACTCTCCTAGATGTGTGGCAGAAACACCGTATGGCTCATCTAGAATACCAACTGTTCACATTAAACAGCCATTCCCTGATGCATGTGATCGGTGCAAATTGCCATTAGGTCTAATGCATGTATTACTGGAACCCGGCTGGCTACTGTGTACTCATACGGTTTAGCTGACGTGGCTCATGCAATGTTAAAAAGAGCACAGAGAGAAAGAGGGGAAGAGCATAATTGAAAAAGGTGACAGAGTAAAAAGATGTTGAGAAAAGGCATTCATAGATCAGAAGGAAATGGGGGAGAGTTATGATGAAGATGTAAACAGACAGAGTTCAAACGGTACCTGCTTCACTAAGGACTTGCAATCAAACGGCATGTCATTATCAGCCTGAATAGAGAAATATTGATTCATACACAAATGTGCCACCACCCAATTCTCAGGGGATTCACATTTTTTCAAGCACCTCTTTTTCAAGTTAGCTGGTGACTCTTTGTGGAGCTAATATGTTTTGACTGGAATTCCAAGATCTTAGATTTTGGAATGTCAGAAGATGGGGTTCAATATTTTGACTGTACTAAAATCCACTATGGAATACTTGTCTTGCAAGCTGAGATAATATTGCCAGCAAAAGTTTGAAGATTTGATTAGATGCAACTTTGTCATTGAACCGTACAATTACAATACAACTAAATGCAGTTTGCATCTAACCTGAAGTGCAAGTAGAAGAGGGTATAAATGTACAAGCATTAAATATAATGTATGTTACAAGTGTGATGTATAGATGTGCATGAAGGCAAATGCAAGTAAAATGGCAATTGTAAATGTGCTAGAAGGTTAATTGAAGGTGCCTGGAATTTGAAGCTGGGCACAAGCTACACCTCAGTGCCATGGATGAGAACTGGGGTGTGACTGCAGCCTTTAGAATTCTTGTAACCCACAATAACCTTCTTGGTGTGGGCCAAATTGTTGTCCACATACTATGCCACCAGATACTTGACCTCCTTCCTGTAGGCTGACTCGTCATTGTCACTGATCAGGCGAACAACATCTCTTGTCTGCGAACTTGACCATGGTGTTGGAACTGGGTACAGGAATGCAGTTTTAGGTATATAGGGAGTACAGGAGGGGGCTCAGCATGCAACCTTGAGGAACACCAGTGTTCAGGATCAGGGAGGAAGAGGTGAAGTTGTCTAACCTGACAGACTGGGGTCTGTTGGTTAGGAAGTCCAAAGTCCAGTTACAGAGAGAGGGGCTGATCTGTAGTTGGTGGAGTTTGTTGACCAGCCTGGATGGAATGACCGTGTTGAATGCTGAGCTAAAGTCCATGAACAGCATTCTCACATAGGTGTTGGTTTTGTCTAGGTGGACAAAACCAACACCGTAAGAACAACAACACGTAAAAAACAACAACACATAAACAATACATAAAGAAAAACAGAATACACCACCTCTAACACAGTGATTTAATGAGAGATGTCCACACCACCACATGCAGTGATAACTGTTGTATTGTGTAGTACCAATGGCAGAGTTGCCCATGTTGTGGGCAGCCAGAATTCTACAACCCCAGCCTTCGGATAGTCTCGGGCCGATTCACCCTATACAGGGTGGAATTGAAAACTAAGCCAGACAAATATTAGGCACACGATTGTGACTGCAAGGATGCATGCATTGCACACACAACTAAGTAACATTACTCCAGTCAGATGTTTGTGACCTGTGACTCAGACTGTATGTGTGTCTGCCACAGTGTCCCTTCTACCACAAGCTTCATGTTCCTTACAACCTCAATCTCCCTTTTTTTATTTCTCTCTTTCTCAGCGTTGGTCAGCATGTTTTTTCTTATTCTCTCCCTTGATTGTCTCTGCCCACTCCCCTGCTGTTCTCATTCTCCATCTCTCAAGTTCACATTTTCTCTCCCAGTATTTTCTTTCTCTGTCTCCCCTTTGTGCCTGATGAAGAAAACGCTGGAAAAACCTCTGTCTCTGTCTGAGGTTGGACAAACAATTTTTTTCCATCTAGTGAGAGGCTACTGCATTGAAGACTGAGGCCCTTTCAGGTCATTTTTGGTTTCGTCTGTTCATTGAGTTCAAGTTAAATATTTCACAGCCGATCCCCAAGTCACGTATGAAACATGGTTAAAGCCAGAAGTACTGTCACCAAAGCCCCAAGTACAAAAAGTCACAGACCAAAAAGTAAATAATATGGATATTATTTGATGAAAAAAATTCCATTTTACCTTTATGTATACTAGAATGTAATGCTAAGACCAAGGTCTCTGCAGTTGAGCCCTTTATTACAGCAAAATAAAAAATTGAAGAAATGCATTCAGATACACTCTGATGTGAACCACATAGGCAATAACAAAAAGCAATTGAGCTAAGATACACCTATGTTCAGTTTTTATGAATGACAATATCACGACTAATGTCAGGATAATCCTCCCCATGACAAAAGTGATGCTGCTAACTAGTGCAGCACATACAAAGTAAAATATGTTCCACTGTTGCTAATTTAGTAGCTGCTGGCTAACAATGTGTTTTGCCTGTTATTGCCACAATGTTTGCAGACTCCTGTGGTAGCTGCTGTGCAGAGCCGATCAAAGTAGCATTGTGGATAAACATTTAGATCAACTTTGTAATAGCTAGGTCCTTCTGGGCTTGTGATGTATTTTTTCATAGTTTGGTGTTGGCTGATAGTTATACTTTTTGGAAGCTAGTATGACCCTCAACACCTCAACCCTGATCAAAAAGGCTCAGCAGCGCCTGTACATTTTGAGGAGGCTGAAGAATGGCTGCCTGTCTTCCAAGATACTTGTGAGCTTTTACTGCTGCATAATCAAGAGCATTCTGACTAACTGCACCGCAGTTGGGATTGATGGATGCTCTGTGGCCGACAGTGTCTTCATAGGGCGCGCAACATCATCAGGGACGCTTCGCATCCGTGCCACAAATGGTTTGCCCTCCTACCAGCAGGCTCAGGAACAGTTTGTTCCCTACTAATGTAACCCTGCTGAACCCAGCCCATACTGTTATCAACGGCTTCCAGTTCAAATAGGGATCTCATATTTGACTCAATGTTGGAAAATTGGCCAGTCTTTGAGGTAAAGCTAGAACAAAGCCCTTCATCAATGAGAAGCAAAGAAGAGCCATGCTGAAGTTTGCCAAAGACCATAAGATAGGATTGGACCATAGAGGAATGGAGTAAGGTAATCTTCTCTGACAAGTAATATTTTCAGCTTTGCCCAACACCTGGTCATCTAATGGTTAGACAGAGACCTGGAGAGGCCTACAAGCCATAGTGTCTCACACCCACTGTGACATTTTGCGGATGATCTGTGATGATCTGGGGATGCTTCAGAAAGGCTGGAATCAGGCAGATTTTTCTTTGTGGAGGACGCATGAATCAAGCCAAGTACAAGGTTATCTTGGAAGAACACTTGCTTCCTTCTGCTCTGACAATGTTCCCCAACTCTGAGAATTGTTTTGTCCAGCAGGACAGTGCTCCATGCCACACCGCCAGGTCAAACAAGGTGTGGATGGAGAACCACCAGATCAAGACCCTGTCATGACCAGACCAATTTCCTGACCTGAACCCCATTGAAAACCTCTAGAATTTGATCAAGAGCAAGATGGATGATCACAAGCTATCAAACTAAGCCAAGCTATTAGAATTGTTGTGCCAGGTGTTGCATAAAGTCACCCATCAGCAATGTGAGAAGATGCATGAAAGCAATTACAAATCTGGGTTATTCCACCAAATATAGATTTCTAAATACTAAAACATTAGTATCTTGTAATCTAATCATTTACACCTGTTTTAGTTCACCGAATTCAAATGTCAGCCATTTGATGTGATGGTAAAGTTAAGGATATACTATGTTCTTCCAAATAAAAATGTGCATTTCTCTTTTTTAATTGTCTTAAACTGGTTTCAATGTTTTTTTTGTTAAATTGCTTTACATTAGTCAATAGTTGGTCGGCAGGGGGACAAAAACATTAGTGTCTAGTTTGAGACGCCTCATAAGTCCTCAGTTGGCAACGTCATTAAATAGTAATCGCAAAACACCAAGCTCAATGTCAACGGTGAAGAGGCGACTCTGGGATGCAGGCCTTCTAGGCAGAATTCTACATAAAAGGCCAGACTGGCCAATAAAATGAAAAGATTAAGATGGGCAAAATGACAAAGACACTGGACAGAGGAAAAACTCTGCCTAGAGGGCCAGCATCCCGGATTCGCCTCTTCACTGCCTGCTATAGTAGAAAATCTTTACTGTTGTTCTGGATAGTAGAAACTGGTGGGGCTGGTGAAGTTGCTGCGCACACATCCCTCAATTCATGTCCACAGCCCTCTCTGCATTGTCTGTCTGTACATGCCTATGTAAACTGAAATGTTATGTAAATGATTTTGTAAAGTAAGGCATTTTCTTTCTCTCATTATAAACCTCAGTAATGTGGTGTAAAAATACACATATAAAGATTAACTGGATTGTAAAATGAAAGGGACATAAGTTTGTATGCTGGAGTTTTCAAGGTCAACCTCTTAGCATTGTTTTTTAAATAATTGGGGACTGTTGTATAAAATGGCTCTTGAAAGATGAACCAAAAGAGAGATGTTTTTACAATGGAGGGGGACAGGTGATTGGGGACTGTAAAGAGGAGAGCATGCACACTTAAAAACAAAAGGGTCAAGAAAACCAAGAGATACGGTATGATCAAAAGGAAGGAAGAAAAAAAAGAAATGTGGCGTAAAAGAAAAACTGAAGAATTTTAAAAAGATGAAGCAAGCCTGATATCAGGGATTAGGAATAGTGATTCTCAAGCCGAGTTCTCAGCAAAATGACACACTTCTGACTAAGACCACATGATCAGCCTTAATAATAACTTATGAGGAAGAGAAAGCTGTGGAAAGAAAGAAGGGATCCAATCGTATGCTATGCGTGGACATTGCCTGGCTGCATTGTCGTAACTGCTGGCATTCATGTCTAGTCAACAACACATGCGCAAGCACACGCTCAGTCTTACCCAACCCTGGGTGTTGTGTGTCTGACTGACCTGCTCATGGGAGTCATGAGTTTAAATTTTCTGCTCACAAACACACTCCTGTCACTCCCCCAGATAATGTTTACTTGCTGAGAGAAGCATGTGCACGCGCACTCTTGCGCTCTTATACACAGGCTGCAGCTTGTTTGTTTTCTCTTCTCTAATGTAGAGTTTAATGCTTTTGAGAATGCCCTTTATGTCAGTTTGGGCCTTAGCATGCAAGGTGTTAGTATGGCCTTGTTTTACTACTCTCATGACGTCCAAAACCCCCTTAAGGATAGTTAAACAAGGACTGTGTAACCTTGTGTGGAGATTTTGCCACCAACAGAGTGAAAAAAATATATTTTCAGCTTAGGGCACAAAATTACAAAATTGGAGTAAGAAGATAGGTTAGGTTCAGGGTCAATCTTTATTTATTGCGGTTACAGATAGGTTCAAATAATATTGTGTGTGTGTGTGTGTGTGTGTGTGTGTGTGTGTGTGTGTGTGTGTGTGTGTG
>JACXGJ010014571.1:0-14644 GCA_016801105.1 Esox niger
GATACTGAGGAAGATGCGGATAAGACCTCGGCGATACTGAGGAAGATGCGGATAAGACCTCGGCGATACTGAGGAAGATGCGGATAAGATGTCGGCGATACTGAGGAAGATGCGGATGCATCTGCTGTGTTATCTGTCTTAGGCCCGTACCAACTGGCCCGGTGGAGAATAGTTTTCTTCAAAGAGAGGAGTTCTGGCACTGTTCTTTTTTAAAAATCCATCTGACTTGGCTCACAGTCAGAGAGACTTGAACAAACATGCCTTCCTCTTAGTGATGATTATCTTTAAGTATATTCATCTTGCTTTCAGGGTTCTCCACTTAGAGGGGCAGTCATGTTTCCTAACAGCATTAGGTCTGCTAATGCCCAAACAAGACCCTCCCTCTCGGTACAGTTCTTCTTGACAGAAATGAACTGAAGGAGCACCAATTTGTCTAAAATGAGACATTATACTGTACTTTAATAACGCAGCGCATCTCACATTATCTGAAGTGGTAATCAATTGGAAAATGAGCCGGTGAAATTGATTTAAGAAGGTGCTGTACGCTACTGCCTTCAAGGTTCTGTATGATTACCATTGGTAATTTAGTTTGACCTGAATTAATTTATATGTAAATTTCCAATTTAACTGGGGAAAACAAGTCTTTGAGTGCATAAAACTTACTGGATAACCTCTGCACCAATTATAAAATGCTATACATTTTCCTCCTTAATTCCCTTGACAAATGGAAGTCCAGAAAGCCATGTGTTTATTCATGCATTGTCTTTGCATAGAATGTTAATTTCAATGAATCTCTAAGCAACTCCACTAATTGGGTAAGGAGCTGCAACTATCTTGGAGTGCAGCTTGGAATACTGTTGATGTAATTACATTTTTTTTTGTAGCCGAATAGACTAGATGCTTTTGAAATTAATTAACTTAACCGCACACACAACAGCCAATATTTAATAACAGTGTTTAGGATTGGTCTGGTCTGGCCTTTTCCATTTGCTCCTGATAGGGAAAGTTAATCAATTCTGCCTAATTTGTTGCCCAGTAAATACTGTTCAGCCAATTAGTCCTGTTAACCTCTGGTTTTATGATAAGTGTATTTGTAGAGGCTGTCGCTCCCAGTGCAGCACCTACCAAACTGTGTTTGTGATAACACCTGGGCCAGCACTTCAGCCCGCAGGGAGTCCTCCAGCTCAGTCAGCGTCAGGTCAACACCACGTCAGACTCTAGGGGTCCGCTAAGCTAGCCAACCCCACTTGATTCCATTACAATGGAGCGGGCCTTTAAGAGATGGCTTATGTTTTTTGCTTATTTCTGTACTAACCCTAGCGTGTTGTTGTTTTATCCAAAAGGAGTTTTAAATCTGTTGATTATTCACCAATGCGACAGTCATAATTTTTTTGGGGGACGTAAGACCGATCACACTGTATCGTAACAAACACACAAAACAAACTCGTTGTCTCTTTAAACGAGTCGATCAACTCTCTAGCTCACCAAGTGGTTGTTGTTTGTGTGGTTGTAGGACTTTGTGTTGAAGGTAATGCGTTCCCTGGAGAGCCCGTCATCCATCATCAGAGCCAAGGCCTTCCTGGTTCTCCTACAGGTCCTGTCCAGTAACAGGGACATGCTGCTGCTCTGCTGCAACTCCAGGTATAAACAGGTCTATTGCAGAAACACACACAGGTCCACACACATGATGGACAGTGTCCAACAGCTTGCAAGAGGATGTGTGATTTGTCAGGGACGACTAGAGTGGAACTGACTCAGGGAACTCAGTGACTCACTGAACTCAATCAATGTCAGATTGTGACGCATGGAAAAAAACAGTCAAAATAGTTCTGTCAAAATGACACGGCAACCAGAGAAATGGAATTCTGTAATAATGTTTACTCAAGTTTGCTGAAGTGAAAGATAAATCGAAAAAACGATTTGTCGGGATGTTGCCTTTTCGGACCCAGGTGTGAGATAGAAGTCCTTTCTTGTGGGAAACGGGGCGGTTTCCACCATCAACTGAGAAGTGTGGAGAGATGGTTGTTTTGATAAGGGTCAAAAATGTTGTCTGCAACTTTCTGTCTCACAAGCACCGAGCACAATTGATAAGGTTGGACATCATTTCTGTAGTCAGTAACTTGTTCAGAGTAGTTGATAATGTCTGAGTAATTAAGTATTGAACTGTGATGAAATCCAAGCACTTATTTGCAATTCTACAAACTCCATAACACTGTAAAGTGAAGTTTTCATAAATGCTTTCATGAAAGTTTGAGTTCTAACTTTTGTATAAAAAAAAGGAATTTGTGCTTTTTTGTGTGAGCCCATCACATTTAAAAATGGAAAATAATTGGCCTAGTTGCAGTTTAAACAGGCCAGACCAGCCACGTCTGTGGATGTCCATGCCTCTTCCTCTCTCATCGCTCTACCCTGGCCATGTGACGCTGTTGGCTTGTATTTGCTCTCAGACTCTTACAAGTGTTCCCAGGGCGGCCCCTGTCAGTGCTGACCCCCCACTCTATCTCCCAACGTGAGAACCGTGTGCAGAAAGGCGGCGGCACTCACCCAAACACTCCTCTAATTAGCTCCACTGTGGTGCGCAGCGCGCTCCTCCTCCTCATCATGCCTTCTGATAAAGCAGACTAGCGCTCGTGTCCCTGTTGTGGAAATGTCAAGTTTGTTGCTTTGTGTGATGTGTTTTCAATGGTCTGGGAAGACACACGGAGAGACACTTGTAGGCCGCGCTTTGACATTGTTGCAGGGTGAAATATGCACTGAAGTGAAGTTGTCGACGTGTCTTTTTATAGCTTGACTGGAATCGTTGAGAAAGTAGCTAGATGTTTAGTACTACTTGTAGAATTTCGGGGGAGATTGAGGCCTGTATTTGATATTGCATTCAACCAAAGGGTGTCATGTTAATAAGGTTATTAATAATGTAGCTTGGGATATAGTACATCCTAAATAAGAATCAGGTTTGACTCACATGATTTGTGGCACCAAATTAGTGTAACAAGTAACTTAAGGAAAGACATTTAATATGAATACCATACTCCTGCTGGACGTAGTTAAAGGAATAGGTACAGTCAGCTTTCACTGTTAATAGAAAGAAGATCCATTCAAAAAGCAGGTTGACCTCTGAGCACAGTTGAAACTGAAGGAAGAGATTGGTGATATTCCGCTGGTTAAAACCTTACAGCACAGACTTTCTGAATAAATCAATTAAAGGTTAAATTGAAAGTCTTAAGGATTATATCGATCTGATTTAACATTAGCTTATAGAACAATGCAATCTCTGTCATTTTTTGGACCAGAATGAGGATTCAGTTATTTGTCGTATTAATTGAATATTTCATCTGTAGATAATTGGCAAGAAATCTTCCAGAATGCCAATTAGGAGAAATGTTTCTTTCATCTATACGATTCGATTGGCAACACTGAAGATTCACTGAAGTCTTGACATGAGCACAGACAGCACACTGGGACAGACAGCAACCGGTCAAATCAGTTTTCTTCCCTTGGTTAGTGACAGACCTGCACCTCTCCTATCAATAGTTTGCTTGAAGATATCGTTCATTCGATTTGGGCTTACATTTCTTACCAACTAATTTAAATTGGAAAAGTATCCAGCTAAAAAGGAGTCTGTTACTGTCTATGTAGGGAAACCGCTGTAAATGCCAAGTACTTAATCTGGCTAGGTACCGCTCATCACCTGGTTAAGAATGGTGGTGGGAGCATCATGCTTTGGGGATGCGTCTCAATAATAGGGACTGGGAGACTGGTCAGGATTGAGGGAAGGATGAACAGAGAAATATTCAGAGGCACAGGACCTTTGGCTCGGGCGTAGGTAAAACTTTCAGCACTATAACGACCTAAAGCACTCAACCAAGAAAATGTTGGAGTAGCTTTGGGACAAGTCTGTAGATGTCCTTGAGTGGGCCAGGCTAAGCCCAGACTTGAATCCCTTTGAACATATCCTCCCCATCCAATCTGACAGAACTTAAGAGGCTCTACAAGGAGGAATTGGGAAAAACTGGCCAAATCCAGGTGTGCAACGCTGTTGGAGGCATACTATACTACAGCCTAAAGACTTGAAGCTGCATACTCTAAACTAGAAGCTGTGAATGCTTCTAAAGGTGCTTCCACAAAGTACTAAATATAGGGTCTGAATACTTACATACATGAGTTATTTCAGTTTTTTGTTTTCAATAAATTGGCACACATTTCTAAAGTGTTTTTGCTTTGTCATTTTGAGGTATTGTGTTGTTTGATGGCAAAAAATGCTTTTTATCAATTATAAATTATATTACACAACAAAATGTGGAGAAATTAAAGTGATCTGACTAAGTACTTCTAGGACTTAAATATATAAATGTTCCCCATAACACTGGGGAAAACTGTCTTCCTGTATATAATAATACACTGCCACAATAAGGATGTATTGCAATGGCCCCAAGGTTCCATGCTGTACTGAAATGTGTCTTTCAAATAATAATCTTGTTGTGATAATTTGAATATTTTCTTGTGTTTTTGAAGACCATGTTTACTATAAATCATCTGCGTGACAATTATACCATGTAAGTACCAGTTAGTCCTTGCTGTGGAACACATCGGGTGTATAGAAGCGGAGCTTCTTTTCCTTCTCATGTGATTCTCTCCATTTTCTCAGTGTTTTTCATCTGTGTCTAATTTGGAAGCCAGGTGTTTTCCGTCAGGGGATGGGATGCCTGTTGGGTAGACGTTCGCGGATGGAGTGTGTTATTCAGACGTGTGTTCTGTTGGTGACAAACAAGCCGGGCCTAATTAACACTGCCTGTTAATAAGCCCAGGCCCGGGGCTGTGTGGGCCAGTGTTGGTTTTGCAGCTGTATCAGCGAACTGACTGACATGCATACATGCAGCTTATATGGACTGATTAAGAGACATCTGTCCTCCTATACTGTGTGTTGTACTGTGCCTGCGTGTCAGTGTAATGGCAATGTTTGGCACTTGCACATCTTTGCTGAGTTTTTGCCAATTATTATTCCCCTGTCTGTGAGGGTTGTTCCAACTTGTATGTGTTTGAGCTCCAATCTCTTGTTGCTGCTTGAGGCAGTTTTAATGGTCGTCATTGATCTCTGAATCTATTACCCTTTATTTTCAAACCCTAATTGTTGTAATGAATGCAATTTATTTGCTATAATACATCTTACTAATTCTGTTTTCAATGGGCTGTATCGATCCCGGCTGCGTTTGAGCTCGAGGGTAGATTGGAGGATGTAGGTGAATAATAATCTTTTCTTGGCTCGTTTTGCAGGCTGGTGATGTACATTGAAAGAGACATCAGAAAGGCCACACCAGGGAAAGAGCAACAAAGCAACAATGAATACCTGTCAAAATGCCTGGATCTGCTCATTCGTCACATGGTGCTGGAGCTGCCAGCCATTCTGGGTAAATCAATCACAATAACACAAAAAACACAGCGTGGAGAGGACAGGAGACGAAGTGAAGGGAAAGAGAGGAACTTGCATTAATGGCTGGATGAAGCAAGCCAATTTGATTTCCCCTCTCTTTAATTACCTTTCTGATTGAATTTTAAAGCACACGGCCAGGTATCGACCTTTTCCTGCCATTTCATTTGGAAATCAGCGGTGCTAACCACGGCACCTCCCAGACTGGGACCTGACCCTACAGGTTCAAACCACTGAATCCTCCTCCTCCTCTAATGTCACGGGGAGGAAGGAGAGGACGAGACAGGAAAGTGGAAGAGAGGACGGGAAGAGGGGAGGAGGTGTTGACAGAGGAGAAAAGGAGAGGTTTGTGTGTTTAACCGCCCTCTCCTCTTTACCGTGTAGATGACATTCTGTCTGCCCTGGGGAGTGTGGCTGGCAGGAGGCACCCTTCCACTGTCCAGGCCAAGCAGCTGAAGCAGAGTTTGCCCATGATGACGGTGGTGCTCCAGCTCCTAACATCACAGGTGACCTCCATGTGTCCACAAAACATTAGCTGCTTTTTACAATAACATTAGCTTGTTTTTAGTACATATTGCGTTAAGTTATTCCACAGCTTTTAATTTGTAAATATGCCTAGGCTTCATGGCATTTGGACTGGTGTAGGGGCTAGGCTTTCTGGGAAATGCCTGAGCATGGGTTTGTCAGACATTTGTCAGTTAGCAAAGGTTGTGTCATGGTTTGGGGATGCTTTTCTGCCTCATGTCCTGGGCAGTTTGCTGTCATTGAAGGAACCATGAATTGTAGGCCATCTTGAAGTGCGGCTGGGTCATACAGCAGTACATTGAAACATAACACACAGGTCACTATCAACATTTTTGAAAACAAGATCCAGACCCAAACCCAATTCAGTTGCTTTGGCAAAATGAGTGGTTTAGGCTTGAAAATTCCAGCTCTGCATGGAGTAGTGTGCCAGAATTCCTTCACAACACTGTGAGATTGATCAATATCTGCATCAAGGATTTGTATTCAGTTTATGCTGCTAAAAGTGGTGTAACCAGTTTTTTTTTTTGTGGGGGCTGTTTATTTCGTGTGTATATGGGCAGTATAGAATCCCTTCCCTCTGTCAAAATGCATTACAAAACCAACTAAAACCAACTGCGTTACAGCTAACATTAGCTTTCAGTTGGTCTTAAATGTACCTGCCAACATGCTGCCTGAAAATAGCTCTTTGGAATGCATTCTTGAAGATATTCCCTTCAGTCCCTGACAGCTCACTTACCAATCCATGTGCAACAGTACTAATTACCAGCTAACGTGCACTTGACACTTGCAGTGGATCAACGCCAGCTGAAAATATGTCCGAACGGGTACAGCGGTCCATTAAGGAGCCCTGACGGGTCTGCCTCTCTGACACAGCTGAACTGTCGGTTGTTTGAACATCTTGCAGCGGTCTCATAGAAATATGTCCCTCATAAAACATATGTGAACATGGCACACCGCCTAAAGGCTTCAACTGATGCCTGTTGATAACTTGAGTGGGAAGTTTTTCGAAAAGCGGCTACTGCTACCACCTAAAGCCAATCTAATAGTAGATAGGAATCAGAGGGTTAGATGTCAGCTTTACGAGCTGTGAGTCTCTCCCTGCTCATCCAAACGAGCTGAGATCTTAATCAACTTTATCAGAGGCAGAGCGGAGAACAGTGCCCGAGACAATGACTTATCTGAGCGGAGCCGTGGCTAATTGGATCAGAGCGCGGCAGTCAAAGTCACATGCAGGCACCCGGTCACACACCTCTCTAACGTGTCAAGTGCTGTGTACAGTCAGTGGTAATAAGGCCTCACACAAACGACCCGCTTCACAGGTCTTTTTAGAAATAGAAAAACTGCTGAAAAGTACCAGGCAGAGTGTGGTCGCCAGGGATCCATTCAAGACACACAGCTTCTTCTTGGATGATGTGAAGTGAAACCTTGCCTCATCTGTTTTCGGTGGAATCTTGACACAGTTACTTGACGAGTGCTAAGCTAGGTTTTGCATTAGTATTTTTAACAAGCTTGTCATTTTATAGGACATCTTTTTTATTAGGTCAAAAAGAAATCTGTCAGACAGTTAATCAACCTTGTTCGGCTTAACCTTCATAAGTAATCGAGTTCGCTTCGTTTAATGCTGACATATCGTATACTGTTTGATGGTGCCTTCATTGTTTATCCTAGCAATGTAATGAGGTTGATTAGAGTTAGTGAAGACCTAGCTGCATACAGTCTGATTTATTTTAACTGGAGACCAATGCCAATAGAGTTATCGGCCATTTGAATTACTAGAGACAGGTGAACACTGACAGGTGGGTGGGCATTACATGTACCAGGGTGACAACGACCAGGAGAAAGGTTGACATTCATATATTTGACATCAGATTATGTATGCTTTTTATATGCACAGTATGTATGTTACCGTGACTAACCAGATTTAGATACCAGTCAAAGCTGATACACTATTTAACTTAAAATTTAGGTTAAACTTTAAATAATCCTTATTTTCCAAAGCCATGATTACAAATACCCTGAGTTGTCATATAAACGCCTTCAAAACGGCATTTAGGTTAATTTTTCTTATATTACTTTTCACCCCACTCTGCCTCCTAGCGAGATTATTGCCAGTTTTCCAAATGGTGGGGAAATTGGATTTAGTGGTGACAGTCTCAATTGAGCAGAAATTATTTGAAATGAATAAATCCTAACGAGATGCTTGTCACTAAGCAGTCTGGGAGATGAAACCATGGACTGATTAAATCCAGCTCCTCTATCTCCCCTGCCATTCTCTATGACCAAACACACGCAACCAGGGTGATGGTTCTCATCTGAAAAGTAATAACATGTCATTCTAACAGACCCCCCCCATCAACCACCTGTACCTCATTTTATAAGGTTACATTTAACAGTCTGTTAAACGGGGTCCCTGTTATTTAGCTGTGTCGTGACAGAAAGCTGTCCCTAATAGCTGTGGTCCTTGCCACGCGCGGGTAATGAGATGATGATATTAAAGCTAGCTGGCACTGGGGCTGTGATGGAGTTACTGGTGCTCTGGTGTGTGCCTGTCACTCCATTGCCCTGGAGCTCTTCATCAGCATATGGAGAAGTCCTTTCAAGCCATGCGGGAGGGGGGGGGGTGGTTTGGAGCAGACCGTATGCTGTATGCTGTATGCTGTGTGTGTGTGTGTGTGTGTGTGTGTGTGTGTGTGTGTGTGTGTTTGTGTGTGTGTGTGTGTGTGTGTGTGTGTGTGTGTGTGTGTGTGTGGGCGCGCGCACACCTGTCCCTGTCCGCGCACGTGCATCTGTGTTTGCACCACGGAACCTGGTGAGATAAAAATAAAACAATATAAAACTCTCCTGTGGTTGGAAGGGAATTAAGAGTTAGAGAAGAAGACAGGTTGGCAGAGGTCAGAGAGATAGCTAGATTACTTTGTAAATGTTGGAAATATCTCTTTCTCCCCTCCCCCTACAGATATTCAGGCCACAGGTTCTGACTGAGGAGTTTCTCTTGAAATTTGGAGCATTGCTGGTAAGTCTTTGAGACAGTGATGTAGTCCCATTGGCTTTTGCACTTCTCAGTATCTAACTTATGTTGTGCATTCCAGAATCACATAACATCCATTGACGCCAGTGAGACCAGTCTGGGCAGTGCAGTAGGTGAGTGAATCTGCTGGTTAGTAGTGTACACCGCAGGTTTATTTGAATACTGGCAACTGTCTTCTACAGTACAATTAACTGCTGTGTTTGATTCCCAGGACAAGCTGGTTCTGAGGAACTGATCAGGAATACTCTGGCGGCTGTGGAAGCCATCACCCAGCATCCAGCCCTGCTGTCGCCCCATCATAGCACTGTGAGTAGGTGCCTATTGACAACCTGATATCAACGTGTTCTGTGAGTTAGACCCTATTGACAACCTGATATCAACGTGTTCTTTGAGTTAGACCCTATTGACAACCTGATATCAACGTGTTCTGCGAATTAGACCCCATTGACAACCTGATATTAACGTGTTCTGTGAGTTAGACCCTATTGACAACCTGATATCAACGTGTTCTGTGAGTTAGACCCTATTGACAACCTGATATCAACGTGTTCTGTGAGTTAGACCCTATTCACAACCTGATATCAACGTGTTCTGTGAGTTAAACCCTATTGACAACCTGATATCAACGTGTTCTGTGAGTTAGACCCTATTGACAACCTGATATCAACGTGTTCTGTGAGTTTGACCCTATTAAAACGTCATATCAACGTGTTCTGTGTGTTAGACCCTTTTAACAACCTGATATCAATGTATTCTGTGAGTTTGACCCTATTAAAACCTGATATCAACGTGTTCTGTGAGTTAGACCCTATTGACAACCTGATACCAACGTGTTCTCTGAGTTAGAAACTATTGATAACCTGATGCCAACAATCTGTGAGTAGAACCCTGTAGACAGCATGATACAAACGTGTTCTGTGAGTAGGATTCTGTAGATAACCCGATACCCATGTATTCTGTGGGTTAGACCCTAGGGACAACCAGATCTTTAGACTGAAGAAAATTCTTTCAAGCAAATGTTTTGCTGCAGGATATAATCTAGCTTTTAGAAGAGGACCAATTTGTAGGGTGAAACTAATAAATTAGTATGTGAATACAAAATAATATCTTAAATTAGACGTCACAGTCCATCTAACACATCATCCTGTTAGATTCTGTAGCCGCGGAGCTCCAGTCTGTAGGCTAGCAAGCACAACACACTGCATAGCCATATCATTGGAAACTGGTTTGCCGAAAGTTAGTCAGAATGGAACTTTGTAACTTGGGTTTTGAGCCCTGTTGATATAGTGATTACATTGTGCGCAGAAAAATGACAGATTGCAAATCATTTTAAGACAAACGATAAACGTCCGACTGGCTGCTCCCGCTCACATCGTGTGAAATGTTGACGCTGTCGGGATCATCTGTCAGGACCTGCTGGCTCAGGGGCTAAGCACTAATCATTCAGTGTTGTTAACCAGTCCAGTAGTTCACCTCAACCCAGGCCCGGGTGTGGTTGGCGGGCTCCACTCGGAGTAATTGTGTTTGCAGCAGAAGAGAGACGGCATCAGGCTCTCGGATAATCAGCTGTGCTTAGAGGAGATCCAGCAGTGCTCAGGTCTGAGGAGGCAGTGTAATGAATATTGACCTGGAGGAGGTGGCACGGAGGACTGGACCAGGCACGGGCTGCATCCCAAACGCCCTCGCTGTTCCCTGTTTGCTGTGGGGCCGCGGTCCAGAGTTGCACGCTACAAAGGGAATAGGGTGCCGTTCGGGACACAGGCAGGAAATGTGAAGTTGAAGAGCGATGCGTGTGTTCTGGGGATAGTAACAGAGGAAGAGGAGCTGCTCCTCTGATACTGATTAATAGGGGAAGGCACTTTAATTACTTGTCTGACACTAGTGGTTAGATTCCACTGAGCATTGTCGGTCAGTGGACGGGCTTTGGCAGTGAAGGCACACACTCCGTAATCTACGAGGTCACGCATGCATGTACGCACACACACACGACTGCACAAACACACATGAATTGACTTAAACGTGCACGCATTTACGTTCACACGCACGCTTTTACGCACATACTCACACACGCACGTGTGCGTAGTTTGTATGTTTCCTATTGTTTGAACCCAACTCTGCAGATGTGAACTACAACAATATCAGATATAATGTTCTGTTTTTATTGTACACCTATTTATACGCTTGACTGGCTGTTGCCAGACAGCCACTTTGAAAGCAGTTTTTATGATGGAGGTAGAATATGTGTTAAAGTAAATCTAATGGGAAATGGGTGACAGCAACACAAAATGCCCTGCAAAGCACAACAGTCTCTTTTGATGGATGTACAGTGTAGTCTAATAAACATTAAATGTGTTCACTGGATGCATTCTAAATTACACACTATACCCTTCATAGGGTGTATGTTGCTATTTCTGACGCCTCCATGGAGACACAGTGTCTTAACATCCTTTATATCCACCTCAGGCTTCATATTTAAATGGGTTCTTTTGTTTCCAATACGTCCTACTTCAGACTAAAACAGAACAGTGTTTACTGTTGTTTCTATGGAAATAGTAAGCATAATAATGCTAATGGATCCGTTGTAATTATACAACGCGCTCACGTCAGGTGTTTTTCTTCTAACAGTGTCTCTGATCAAAGGACAGTGGCAACATTGTATTTACACAGGAACTGGAGAAGCGCCACAAATGCTTGATTTCATTGCGTCTAGCTTTTAGAGATGACAGCGTGTAACTGCCCAGTGAATATCGTACTTAAAAACCCACAGTCTGTTATGGCACACGCCCGGATGCTTTTGTTCTGCTTGCACTCGTATTTGTGGCCAAAGCATACATTGTGTATTTTTTTGTTGTTGTGGAAAATGTCCTTCCCTAACAGACTGTTTAAAAAAGACAGTGGCTACACAGACTGAGCTTTTATCTTAGTGGCACCCACATCTCTGACACACCCAGACCCCCCCTTCGGAAAGCTCTTTCTCCAAACTGAGGATCCAGGTCACTCTCTGGACGTGTTGGTTTAGTGACCTCAAACATACTGCTGCAAAGAGTTTTTCAGGTCCAAAAAAGTTATTTTCTGGTAAGTCATCTCCAGATTTAAATCCAATCCCAAAACTAACAACAACTAAAGACAACTGCAGTACAGGTCTGGCAGAACATCACCGGATAAATACCTGGTGGGTTCGGTGAGTTGCCAACTTCAGTCAGTTATTTCCAGAGGTGTTAAAAGTACAAAGGAAAAGTACTTGTAGCTGGGTTTGATTGTGTTTACTCAAGTTTCAAATTAAGTAATTAATAACCAGGTAAAGTAACTAACCAGTGATAATTTCAATCAAAAGAATGAAAAATTATAAATTCAGGCTAATGGTTAGTTTTGAACTCCCTTTACATGGTCATTTAGGTCTTTATAAGGATCCACCCAAAACTGGCCCAGAAACTAAAGCCAAAAAAAGGTTGTTGAATTTCTAATCCAAACTGCTTTTGTATACATTCACCAAAAGGATTATTAGGAACACCTGTTCAATTTCTCATTAATGCAATTATCTAATCAACCAATCACATGGCAGTTGCTTCAATGCATTTAGGGGTGTGGTCCTGGTCAAGACAATCTTCTGAACTCCAAACTGAATGTCAGAATGGGAAAGAAAGGTGATTTAAGCAATTTTGAGCGTGGCATTGTTGTTGGTGCCAGACGGGCTGGTCTGAGTATTTCACAATCTGCTCAGTTACTGGGATTTTCACGCACAACCATTTCTAGGGTTTACAGAGAATGGTGTGAAAAGGAAAAAACATCCAGTAGGCGGCAGTCCTGTGGGCCCCTTAGTGCCACTTGGGCATCGTTAAAATGCCACGGCCTACCTGAGCATTGTTTCTGACCATGTCCATCCCTTTATGGCCACCATGTACCCATCTTCTGATGGCTACTTTCAGCAGGATAATGCACCATGTCACAAAGCTCGAATCATTTCAGATTGGTTTCTTGAACATGACAATGAGTTCATTGTACTAAAATGGCCCCCACAGTCACCAGATCTCAACCCAATAGAGCATCTTTGGGATGTGTTGGAACGGGAGCTTCGTGCCCTGGATGTGCATCCCACAAATCTCCATCAACTGCAAGATGCTATCCTATCAATATGGGCCAACATTTCTAAAGAATGCTTTCAGCACCTTGTTGAATCAATGCCACGTAGAATTAAGGCAGTTCTGAAGGCGAAAGGGGGTCAAACACAGTATTAGAATGGTGTTCCTAATAATCCTTTAGGTGAGTGTAGTGTCATAAGAATTGTTTCACTGCCCCAGTAATCACAAAGGGCACTGTACATAATGCACACCAAGGCCACAGTCTGTACATGCACAAGGCATTAACTATCAGCAGTTTGCCAAATTGATCTTGATCATTTCACATTACCACTTCCATTCCCTGGGACACTGTACATTTATTTTCTTCATGGTTTCCTTTACTTGTTTGCTCTGCCCTCATGTTCAGCCTTACATCATTACAACATTTCATTATGTTCATTACAGGACATTCAGGGCTGTATGTGTATCACAATGTGAGAAATAATTGAATTCATGAATTGTGTTGGCAAAAGACCATACAAAGTGACGTCCATAAAATTATAACCTGGAAATTAAGGAAAAAAGTACAGAAATGGTTTGATGAGTCTGAAATTCAGTGACTGCATCATGGAGAGTTTGACAGAAGCTTGAAACGGAGTTGTAGAAGGCAAGTCCTAGGATGTCCAGTGATCTAATACTATAGAAGGACTCCTTACCATCCAACGGTTTTTGTGTGGCGTGTAAGAAAACCAAAGAGCTAGATAAAAATGTGTAGGCAGATCCAATGGCCCAGAAGTGTATAGCATAAATGCACATAAACACACATTGTTTAAACAGAGTTAAACTGTTGAGTCTGGTGCTTCCTTGTCTTAAATTGTGTTCAGTTGCTGCCACTTTGTCTGTTATAAATTGCTACATCTAGGTTCGCCCCTCCCACCTGAAAAAATGAAACATTCAATATCCAGACTGCCTTGGTGTTGTGCCTGTATTTACGGTAGATTGCTGTTACAGCAAAGAGCCGTGTTCCTTCGATCTCGGTCTTTGGTGTAGAAGTGGCAGTGGTCTGTCTGAGTGAGCGGACGGGACACTGTCCAGGGGCGGGTCCTGCACATGTGCATTAATCCAATCAAAACCTGGATACGTTGGCCAGTTACTTTACAGACATCGTTATACACCTGTGTGTCACTAGTAACTTGTAGGTGATCAATAATAGGAGTCATATGTAAACTTTTATTTAAATGTTATGCCTAATTATTTTCATTATTTTTAAGGTTGTTGACTGCATTCTGCCTCCACTGACTTCCCTAGCCTTCAGTGAAAATGGTAAGGACGCGACTATTATCTAATCAAAGTCGATCAATAGACGTACCTGCAACGTTTGGCCTTTCTGCAGATGTTCATGCATTTGACTGAGTTACTTATAGTGGAGATTGTAGCAAATGTTTTCACTTGTAAATGATGAAACCATCAGCTCTCCCACTGCAGGCGGTCTGCACGGAGCAGCACTGGTGTTGTGTGTGTGTGCGCGTGTGTGTGAGAGTGTGCCCGGGTGCGTGCGTGCGTGTCTATGGGTGCGCACGTGTGTGTGTGTGTGTGTGTGTGTGTGTG
>JACXGJ010014572.1:0-14642 GCA_016801105.1 Esox niger
GTTGTCGCAAAGTGCTTTCACAAAACACCCGACCTTAAACCCCAAGGAGCAAACAACAGTAGTGTTGAACTTCAGTGGCTAGGAAAAACTCCCTATGAGAGCCGAAATTTAGGAAGAAACCTAGAGAGGAACCAGGCTCCGAGGGGTGACCAGTCCTCTTCTGGCTGTGCCGGGTGAACATATTAAGAGTCCAAGTTTTTATAATTCAATGCATGCGGGCTAAACCCAGCGTCCATTCAAACCCAGTCAAAATCAGAGGCATAACCAGATGGACAAGGACAGGGACAGAGATGGGGAAGAGGGGGGGGGGTCAGGACAGTGGCAGCTGTGATCTTGATCTGTAACCCAACCAGGAGGACTTTGGATAGGGACCGGAACGAGTAATGCCTTGTACTCCGCATGTGTGGGTTAGGACCTCATGTCCTCCTACATTGAAGACAACAGAAAAACAGGAAACATTTTGAAAATGCATTCACTAAAACTACAGGGATTTATAGTGGAGAAGGAGAACTGACCCTACTCCCCGAGCACAATAATATAGCAGCGTAAGACGTTGGGTCTGAGACAGGGGGGTCCAGTGACACTGTGGCCCAATCCGGAGGAGGCCCCGGACAGGGCCCAACAGGCAGGAAAACAATCCACCCACATTGCCAAGCATCAATCAGTGGGACACCCACCAACTGCAATCATCCTGAATGAGGGCCGAGTATTGCCAGCAGAGCACACCCCAATGCACCAGTGTGCAACAGAGAGACAACTACAAGCCAGTGACTCCACTCCCGAATGGCATTGGAGGGAGGGCATCCCAGTGGCGATGAGTGCCCACCTGGCAAGACAGCAAGGGTGGACAGTATCAGGTCTTTCTGGTCACCTTCACGCCCCTGGGCCAGGCTACACCTAATCATAGACCAGGGTGAAGAGATGAGTCTTTAGTAGACGCTTGAAGGTTTCCACGGAGTCTGCATTTCTAATTTTGATTGGCAAATCATTCCAAAGTAGTGGAGCTCTATGAGAGAAAGCCCTGCCTCCGGCTGTTTTTCTCCGGCTGAGATTTTTGGTACAATTAAAAGGCCTGCATCTTGTGATAGGTTACGTGCAGGTGTGTATGGCTGGATCATTTCAGCGAGATAAGTAGGAGCAAGTCCATGAATTGATTTATAGGTTAACAATAAAACCTTAAAATCAGCCCTAACCCTTACATGCAGCCAGTGTAAAGAAGCTAGTACTGGAGTAATGTGTTCAAATTTTTTTGTTCTAGTTAGGATTCTAGCAACAGTGTGAAGCACTAATTGAAGTTTATTTATTGATTTATCAGGGTAACTGGAAAAAAGAACATTGGAGTAATCTAGTCTTGATGTCACAAAAGCATGGATTTGTTTTTCAGCATCAGTTTTTGATAGAAAGTTTCTGATTTTTGCAATGTTTCGAAGATGAAAATAAGCAACTCTTGAGATATATTTTATATGTCCATCAAAGGAGAGGTCAGGGTCAAGGGTAATGCCGAGATTTCTTACAGTTTTTTGGGATACGACCATGCAGCCATCGAGGTTCACAGTGAGGTCTGCCAGTAAAAGTCTTTGTTTCTTGGGTCCTAAAATGTGCATTTCTGTTTTTCTTGACTTTAAAAGCAAGAAGTTCTCTGTCATCCACTTCTTAATATCTGAAACACATGCTTCCAGAGTAACTAACTTTGGGGTTTCTTCATGCTTCATCGAAATATATAGCTGTGTGTCATCAGCATTGCCGTGAAAATTGACATTGTGATTTCGGATAACATCTCCAAGAGGCAGCATATATAGTGAGAACAGTAAAGTGCCCAGGACCGAGCCTTGAGGAACACCAAAACACACTTCTGTTTTGTCCGAGGATATACCATCCACACATACGAACTGATATCTTTCAGATAAATAAGATTTAAACCAGGCTAGAACATTTCCACGTAGCCCAATATGGGTTTCCAGTCTCTCTAAGAGAAGGGAGTGATCAATAGTGTCAAAAGCAGCACTAAGATCGAAGAAGCAACTGGACGGATGCAGAACCTTTGTCTGATGCCATTAGGAGGTCATTTGTTACCTTCACTAGTGCTGTCTCAGTACTATGATGGGGTCTGAAACTGGACTGGAGCATTTCCTAAGTGTTATTTGTCTTCAAGACGGCGTTCAGTTGTTGGGAAACACATTTTCCTACGATTTTTGAGAGGAATGGGAGGTTTGATATTGGTCTAAAGTTGTTTAAAGTGTCAGGATCCAAATTTGATTTTTTTGTTGTTTCATTTGTAAAGTTTAATATCAGCTATCTTTCGTGAGTTTGGTACACATCCAGTGGAAAGGGAACAGTTTATTATGTTCAACATTGGCTGACTTAAATAGCTCCTTGAGTAATTTAGTTGGAATTGGGTCTAGCTGACAACTTGTTGGTTTGGAACTCATAACAAATTTAGTGAATGTGTCGAGCGATACGGGATTAAAAAGTTGTAATGTCCCCATTGACACCTGATTAGGAAGGTTCAGGACATTCTCAGGACAACTGAGATTTTGGGGACTGTAATTATTCGAGGAGTCAGTTATTTGTTTTCTAAAGGTGATGATCTTTTCATCAAAAAAGTTCATGTATTCATTACAGCTAAAGTGAAGACCCACTTCACTTATTGAGCGTTGCTTTTTAGTTAACTTTGCAACTGTATCAAAGAGACATTTTTGATTGTTTTTGTTCACCTCAATCAGGTTGGAAAAATACACTGATCGAGCAGATGTGAGTGCTTTTCGGTATTTAAGTGTGCTGTCCATCCAGGCTAGTCAGAATACTTCCAACTTGGTGGAGCGCCACTTTCGCTCCAATTTTCTGGAGGTTTGCTTTAGTGCTCTAGTATTTTCTGTGTACCAGGGAGCAAGTTTCTTGTTGCATAATTATTTTGTTTTAAGTGGTGCAAAGGTATTTCGCAATGTTAAGGTATTTCGCAATGTTAAGGTATTTCGCAATGTTGAGTTTAGATCGTCCTGGATTAGATCGTTTGCGGATTTATTTTCTTTGTCACTGATGAGTGGGCTTGGAAGAATATCAAGAAATCTATTTGTAGTCCGAGAATTTATAGTGCGGCTTTTGAAACTCATTTTTTGCGGAGCGAGTGGGCTTCTTGTTTTTATAGTAAATGTGATAAGACAGTTATCCGATATTCCAGGATTTACAGGGGAAATTATAAGATCAAAAATATCGATTTCTCTTGACAAGACTAAATCTAAGGTATGATTGTGGCTATTCGTTGGACCGGAGACATGTTGGATAAAACTCATTGAGTCAATGATCACTTCAAAGGCTTTTTGAAGAGGGTCGTTTGACTTTTCCATATGAATGTTGAAATCGCCCAAAAAATAAAACACTGTCTGCCATGACTACAAGGTTGGACAAGAATTCTGGAAACTCATTGAGGAACATTATATATGGCCCGGGAGGCCTGTAAATAGTGGCTATGTAAAGCGATTAATTAGCCAGGTTAACTTTCATGAGCAAAACTTCAAAAGAATGAAAGAGTGTTTAAGAGTACATTTATATTTACTGTCATAGATATTAGCAACACCCCCTCCTTTTCGGGATGCATGGGGGACATGATCACTAAGATAGCCAGGAGGAGAGGCCTCATTTAGGGCAGTAAATTCATCAGGCTTCAGCCATGTTTCACATAATCCAATAACATCAAGTTTATGATCAGAGATCATTTACTGAAATTGCCTTTGGAGCAAGGGACCTAACATTTAGGAGCCCCATTTTGAGATGCGAGGTAATATAGTCATTTTTATTTGTGACCGAGGTGGAGGAAGATCTTATCTTAATAAGGTTGCTATTGTTAGCACTCCAGGCTGAGTTTCTCAGCCTGGAACAAGTCACAGTCGCAATAGGCAAAGCTGTACTAACTACTCTGGCTATGCTATCGACAGACTCCACTATACTAGCAGGCCGGTTAACAGTCTGCAGCCTTTCCTGCAGCCTATCTCATGGTGAGGCTAGAGGAGTGAGACTCTTGTCAATGTTCCTTGATAAAACAAGAGCACCACTCCAGCTAGGATGAAGTCCGTCGCTCTTCAGCAGGTCATGCCTGTCCCAAAAAGAGAGCCAGTTAGCCACAAACTCTACCTCCTGCGACGGGCAGAACTCCGTTTTCAGCCAGCGATTGAGTTGGGCGAGTCTGCTGTAGAGTTCGTCACTACCCCTAGCTGGGAGGGGTTTATCCAGTGAGCTGGATAAGTTATTTTTGTAATTTTGTTGCCTTATCATTCTGCACAACAATATTTGCCTAATAAATGTGCACACATATTATCCCTTGAGAAAGATCACAACTCACTTTTCCTTTGTTAAATATTACTGGTAACAATGCAGGTTTGTTATTTTGGATTGACTGAGAGCATTGTAATTGTTCCACAATAAAATAAATCTTGAGAATAATGATGTGCCTAATAATTGTGCACGCAATGTTACACATAAGGTAAAACATACTTCAAAGCATATACACAGTATGGGCACATTATCTCTGTTCTGACATTGCTTACATATCAAATATATTTTATAACGCCTTTTTTATATCAATAGTTATCACAGAGTTCTTATTCAGATACCCAGCCTTGAAAGCCTAGATACAGAAGCCCAGTGGCCAGGACCAACTCCCTAGTAGGGTTGAAACCTAGCAATAGGAGTAATCTGGGTGAGCTGGGGAAGATAAGAATAGAATACCTTTTAAGTCACATCAATAGTTTTGCATGTTCAGAAGACCAGCATGTCAATATATATACAGCGTCGCACGCCCATCTCATCAAATCATCACACCTGTTGTGTCGTTTAGCGCACCTGATCCTCATCCAGTCATTTCCCCTAGTTTATATGTTCCTTCTGCTCCCTTTGACTTTGTGTGTTATTGCCTCGCCTTTACGAGCAGAGTGCAGCTCAATTTAATGAATACTTACAATATAACGACTCCGCAGTCCGCTTCTCCTTCTTCCTGTCCACACAATGACTCCCAAATGGACCCCACCATAACTTTACTCCCTGGTCCTCCCTCAGCCACTGCATAAAGTAGAAAGCGGAGGGGGAAGTAGATCCTATCCTGAACAACTGTTTGCAACATGAATCAAATAATATTTACAGCATCTGATACACATTCAGTTTCATATTAATCACTGGTTATCTCCTTGTATCAATATTCTTATGAGAAGATTGATAATCAGAATCGGAAGTATTGATGCAATACTTAGATATCAGCCCACCAATCCTTAGTAGACATGGGCCAGTTTAAGATTTAAGGAATGTTTCACTTATACAGATTGATAAGCCTAAGTAATTTGTAAAGCAGGTATTTTGTGTTGCTTATATTATTGACCCCAACATGAAGTACCTCCAACAAGCAAAGAAGGAAGAACCGTTTTTCAGTCAACCCAGGGAAAAGCTACTCGGAACCTGGAGAATGTTCATTGGACTGGCTTGTATTGGACCCTTCTTGAACCTTTTAAGCAAGCAAGCAAGTTTATTTATATAGCACAATTCATACATAGAAGCAATTCAATGTGCTTTACAGTGAAAATAGAAATAATGCATAAATGTAAGCTTTGTTCACACTGCAGTATGTATTGCTGACAACAGTTTTTTTTTTATCTGTCTTGACACCATGTTACAGGAGTGTGTTCAGACATCAGGCATTCACTGGCATGGCTCTGGTTGTAAAATAAGTCCAGGATTAGGCTAGATAATCCAAAAAAAGACCCGTGGATCAAAAATAGCGAACCCTTCCTCAAGCATTTCAATCTATTTACATATTGTTTATTATATCTTGATTTATTTTACTACCATATGGGTTGTACTCTGCCCACTGTAATTATTTTGTTTTTCTAGATTAGATTAGATTAAACTTTCTTGTCATTGAACGGTATGAGTTCAGCACAACAAATTGCAGCTAACCAGAAGGGCAGATAGAAGAGGGCAGGAAATTGATAATTATAAGTATGTTACAAGGGGAATGTTTAGATGTGCAATGAAGGCAAATAGAAGAGGACCAAAAGTGGTCCAAGGAAGGAAAAGTTGTGAACCCGCGGCAGGGTCATTGGCGGGCGTCCAAGGCTCACTGATGCACATGAGGAGAATAAGGCAGGCCTGTGTGGTCAGATCCAACAGACGAGCTACTGTAGCTCAAATTGCTGAAAAAGTGAATGCTGGTACTGATAGAAGGGTGTCAGAACACACAGTGCATCGCTGTCTGTTGCCTATGGGGGTCAGCCCATGTACCACACACCTGAACATTGATGCAGACCATGTGCACTCCATAGAAACAAAATTCCCTAATGGCATTGGCCTCTTTCAGCAGGATAATGTGTCCTACCACAAAGGAAAAATGGTTCAGGAATAGTTTGAGGAACACAAAAGGAGTTCAAGGTGTTGACTTGGCCCCCAAATTCCCCAGATCTCAATTCAATCGAGCATGTGTTGGAATGTTTTGGACAAACAAGTCCGATCCATGGAGGCCCCACCTTGCAACTTACAGGACTTCAAGAATCTGCTGCCAACGTCTTGGTGCCACATACCACTGCACACCATCAGAGGTTCCGTATAGTGGGTGTAATAATAATTAGCCTACCCGATTGTCAAGGGAGAGAGTAGATCATTTGTTTATTGCAGCAGTAGATAGTCCTGATCATGAGGTTACAGACCTGGTCTTCCTTACACAACCTCAATCACATCTCGCTCAGTCTCTTCTCACTGTAATGTTGGTTACAAGCTGATATATACATTAAGGGGCATGTTTACCTAGCAAAGCCAAGACATTAACCCCCATGCCAAATGGTCAATGAAAACAAACCTGTGGTTACCAGAGCTCAACCTACAGAGAGAATCTGAACAGAGAGGTTTCTGTTGTTCTCATTATCTAGGCACATTCACTTCCAATGAAACGTACATTCATATTGTAGTTGTTAATGCTCAGATCCCACAGAGGTCTAGTGGTGTCAATGCCTTGACGGTCAGGGATGTTTCAGTGGCAAAAGGGGGACCTACACAATATTAGGCCGGTGGTCTTAATTTTATAGCTGATCGGTGTATATCTCAATGTTGCTAGCTTACTATTGTCTTTGCAGCAGTTGGAGTCATTCTAAAGACCATGGTGGCAGCCTCTTTGACCGGTACAATACTTTATCCACTATTCTACTGTGAGACGGATGGTGCATGTCCACTGTGCTGGTGTGCCCGCTGCCTCGGACAGATGCAATACAGTTTCTAGGAATAGCACAAGACCTCGTTGATGGTTGCACAGAGCATCTGTGGAGGGCAGCGCAGATGTTTGAGCTGTTCCAACACATTCAGAGGGTGGGCCGCAGTCCATATTAAGCAAAGGAATCCAGCTAAGACGAGAGAGGGTCTTCCCAAATGATCCTTCGAATTACTGTAACGGCACATTAAATATCTGTTCCATGTGAAACATTCTGCTTCCATGTCACAGGTTGTGTAGTGGAGAGAAGGAACCAGGCGCAGGCAGTCGATGTGATTCTTTAATTGAAAATAAACACAGAGCACTTAAACGAACTGAAAGGAAATAAATGTTTTTACAAATACAGACACTCACCACTAACATGAAACACACAGCGACAAGCAACAGTAAGCAACAAATAAGGGGTACAGAGGAGCAATATTTAAACACATACTAATAATGGAATTGGGACCTGGTATGAGTGATGGTTAGAGACAAGACACATGACAAGTACGGGATGTTCGTGAGCCATGGGAAACCGGGCAACGCGGGAGATGACGGAGCTGTCAGTCACTTCACCGTCCCATTCCAACTCTAGGAAAAGCAAATAATCATTGGGTATGAGTGCAATAATGTTTGGAGGAAGGTGGCAGCCATTGTTGTGTGTCTCAGGCGAGTAAGCACTGTGGTAATGAAGTGTGCTGTGTTTATTTAGCATTGAGTTACTTTTTTAAGATGGCAGCTCCCCAGAAACAGGTTAAGTGCTAGCATAGTGTTAAACTTGTGTTTCTATTTTACCCATTAGTGAGTTTTTTTTGTTTGCTGGTCTCAAGTTAATAAAAAATGTAATGAAGGGATGTCAACACAGACCTCCCCCACTGAAAAACAAACAATGATAACGGATATACCCAAAACCCCATGTCAAATTAAGTGATCAGGAATGTTGCTTTAAAGTGGATAACAATTAGCTAGATACCTTAAGTGTTTTCAGTTTCGTAAATGCGTGACTCAGCCCTAGATTACAACCACATGTTCTTGAAGCAGCAGCAACACTTAAGCTGCAGCTAGTGGCACTACAAAAAAGAATTTAAAAAAATTGAATGTTAAAAACACACTTTTCTATTTATATTACCATCACCATAAGTGAGTAATTTTTACAATCGCATTTAAATGTACAGAATTCTTTATATGCAAAATTATATGAGCCTCTTAGTATATGTACAAAGGTAAACATGGTCCAGGCTCCATGGATCAGGGCTTAGAGCATAAAACCACAATATTTTCCAAACCCTGGTTTTGAAAACAGTGATTAACTCATCATTAAGAGGTTCATTGAATCAGCTGCTTTAGAGCTAGCCACGTAAACAATTTAGTACTTTTTTACGATTTTGCACTGGAATGGGAAACACTGATAAACCTGTTGGTTCCGGTTCAGTGGACTCCTATAACATGAATATAAAAACAAAAATGTACTGGGCCTGCAATCAAAAAGTGTCTCAGTAGTTGTGCTGATCTAAGGTCAGGGTCATCCCTCTCCATGAACTCATATTTTTGTTACAACCGAAAGAGCTAAACTGATCCTGCATCAGCATTCGTGAAACTTTATGACTACACGCTCAGATCATCCCAGGTTAAATATGAGAGATTGGGATTACTTAAATTTACATTCAGTAAATAAAAAACTAAAACAAATTATGCTTTTCTATAGCAGAAAACATCTAAATTAAAATAGCTTCTCCTTCTCATGTATTAAGAAATCATTGAAAATAGATTCTATGTACTTCCTGAATTAGAACTTTAACAAATTTAGAACCCAACCCTAATACTAAAATCACATGAGATATTCACTTTTTGTATAGAGATTAGAGTTAACCCCAAGCATATGTAAACATCCACTGCTTCTCTTACAGAACTTTACATAAGATAGCTTCAAATGATTCCATAAAAAATGTACCATCTCACATAATCTCTTAGTGTGTTCTTAGTACACAAGATGATTAAACCCACTCATGGTCCTTTCTTTCCTTGTAAGTGTTCACTGTTGCTTCTTGTCCTGCTCTTGGGGGACCTCTGTCTTGACTGCAGTAAGCATAAAAAAAATGTCCAGTAGAGCCTGTCTGATGTGGGCCCCAAAACGGTGTGAGTCCTGAGAAAAATAGAATACATTTTAGAGAGAGAGGGAGAACAGGAGATATACAGAAGTTGGGGAAGTCCTTAACAAGGGCGCATTCACAATGTTCAGCAGACCATGCCTAATTTCAATCTGTTAAAAGGGACCACGGAAAGTATACTGAACTAATATTTTTCCTCATTGGTACGTGAAAACGTTAATGTTTGTAGACATTAACATCTGTTTTTAACGAGTTAGAAACACTTATCGTGTCATCTTCTTATTTTTATATTGAACTTTTGAACCATTTGAACTTTTGAACATTGAACTTAGACAGGCCACTTTACAAATGCAATTCAGTAAAGTGGTCTGCTCAGTAAAAAACAGTACTGGGCAAAAGTCTTATGCAAATGCACAACGTATCTGTAAACCAAAGATGCTTTCAAGAATACAGAAATTAAAAGCTTCTGAATATTTGGAATCACTAAAGACTCATCTCTTAGGAAAGTCTATGATTAAGTGTAGCAAGGCCCTGGGAGTGAAGATTATTGGAAAGGCTTGGATTTACATTCCACCCCTGTTGCCTTTGTCAGACGGGCTCTCATTTCCACTGGGATGTTCACTCCAGTTACTGTCCTCATGCAATGGGAGTGAACTCTGGGAGATACTCGGCCCTCTTTCAGAGTGGTTGCGGTATGTTGGTGTCTATTTTGTTAGATACTTGACAAAGTCGATGGAGTTATTCCTGCCTGTTGGGCCCTGTTCGGGTACAACCAGGCCTGAATGGCTCATAGCTATTCCTGTCCAATGTCCTCCTAGTGTTGCCAATTATGTAGCTGCCTGAAGATATCCGGTTGCCACTCCACATGATTGTCCCTGACCTTGTCCACTTGGTCAAGCAGCTGACTTGGACAATGTTACAGACTCTGGACACAGCGTTGCACGCATCTATTCATTATTGCAATTTGTAGTATTAAAATCTTCCCCCAGCACAGCCAGAAGAGGACTGGCCACCCCTCAGAATCTGGCTCTTCTCTAGGTGTGTTCCTAGGTTCTGTCCTAATAAGGGAGTTCTTCCTTGACACTGCGCATCAACCCTGTTGTTGTTTGCTTCTTGGGGTTTCAGGCAGGGTGTTTATAAAATTACTTTGTAACAACTGCTAAAAAGGGCTCTATAAAATACATTTGAATGATTAACTGAACACACAGTTGTGCTCATAAGTTTTCATACCCTGGCAGAAATGGTGAAATGTAGCCATTGATTTTGAAAATATGACTGATCGTGCATTTAGGGATAGTGTATTTAGGGATAGTGATCACATGAAGCCATTTATTATCACATCGTTTTTTGGCTCCTTTTTAAATCATAATGATAACAGACATCAGGCAAAAGGGCCTGATCAAAGTTTACTAACCTTTTGGCCTGGTTACAGACACAAGGTGACACACATAGGCAATTAAAGGTGAATTTCCCACATCTGTGGCTTTTTAAATTGTCATTAGTGTCTGTGTATAAATAGTAAATGAGTTTGTTAGCCCTCATGTGGGTGCATTGAGCAGGGTAGATACTGTGCCATAGGGAGCACTGTCAAAAGCACTGTCAAATGACATGCGTAACAAGGTAATGGAACTTTATATAGATGAAAAATGAAATAAAAACATATCCAAAGCCTTGCAAATGCCAGTCAGTACTGTTCAATCACTTATTAAGAAGTTAAATATTCTGGGATCTGTCTATACCATGCCACTGTCAGGTAGACCAAGAAAGAGTTCAGCCAAAACTGCAAGAAGAATGGTTTAGAATACAAAGAAAAACCCACAGTCAACCTCAGGAGAAATACAGGTTGCTCTGGAAAAAAAAGGAGTGAGGTTGTTTCAAGGAGCACAATAAGACAAACATTTGCTGCATGGTCGAGTTGCCAGGCAGAAAGAACCCTTAACTGCGCCATGGGACTCTTGGACTTTCCAGCACAACAATGACCCTAAGCACAAGCCCAAGTAAACCCTCTAGTGGTTACAGCTGTAAAAGGTGAAGGTTCTGTAGTGACCATCACAGTCTCCTGACCTTAATATCAATGAGCCACTCTGGGGAGATCTCAAATGTGCGGTTCATGCAAGACGACCAAAGACTGCATGAACCGCACATTTTGCCCACTGTCATTGATGCAAAAGGGGCAAAACACAGTATAAAGTATTAAGAGTGAGCAGGCTTTTGAACAGGGGTCAGTGAATTTTTTCTTTGTTGCAATGTTATTTTTTTTTAATGATTGTGCCATTCTGTTATGACTTACAGTTCAATGTGAATCCCATGAGAAAAAAAGACATGTGCTTTGCCTGCTCACTTATGTTTTCATTAAAAATGGTACATACATTTCCAATTCTTCAAGGCTATGCAAACTTTCAAGCACAACTGTAAGGTAAATACAATAAACAAATATAAATAAACAAAAAAATCTATCAATAAATGTATATTTTGTGTGACCTAACATTTGGATGCATATGTCTTTTTTACAGTCCTGTACATAAAAACAAATGATTTGATAGAGTTCCCAAAAAAGCATGTAATATATGTTTAACTTTCAAAAACATATGGGTTACAGCTTCATTGGACTGTCTCTGAAATGGGTGTCAGTAGAACGTGGGAGGGTGGATCAGGATTGTGCAGTGAAATGCTTGTGATTTGCTAAAGACCGCAGTGTGAAACAAGATGATGCAGAAGTCGTTAGGGGCATAGAAAACTAATACATTCTGAGTGTGACGGTCAATGTCACTTATTGCACCTCTACTGACCATGCTCCATGTCACACCCTTGACCACACCTACAACCTAAGCCCCTTTTTGATCCAGAAAAAAACCTGACTTTTACCGTCTCAGAGAAGGACCGCTTGCAGGAGACGTGGTAGTTGATCATGTCCTCCCCTACGATAATGTAAGACACTCCATAGCCGTCGTCCGCCACCTGGAATCAAGACAAGGCATTCAGTGAAAAAGAGATGAAAGGTGTATGCATGCGGGTTTGTGTCAGCTGGTAGGTTTCTTTTCTTGTCTCTTTGATTAATGTGTGTTTGTGTACTCACAGGGCCAAAGCCTCCTCCCAGAGAGATAAATTCTGGGTGATTCTTCATGTCAAACAGCTCCAACTGCTGAACTGGTGTCTGACTGGTGGAGAGACGCCAAGGCTCCGACAACACCTAGAATGACATAGGACTGTTCAGTCAGACCAATGGTTCTCAATCCTTGTTCCAGGGACCCATAAGTGTACAAAAACATTTGTATTATCCCTAGGGCTCCTTAACTACACTACCAAAGACAGCTACAATTGTGCACCATTCAGGATCAAGTATGAGAACATTTGAGTAAGACCAGGGCATCCCAACCTTTCCCACAGAAAACAAAATATAAACATACATACACACATATACAGTGCCTTGCAAAAGTATTCACCCCTTGATATTTTACCTATTTTGTTGCATTACAGCCTTTAGTTCAATGTTTTTTTAATCTCAATTGTATGTGATGGATCAGAACACAATAGTCTAAGGTGGAGAAGTGAAATGAGAAATATATGAAAGCATGTGCATGTGTATTCACCCCCTTTGTAATGAAGCCAATAAAATCTTTGATGATCCTCAGGAGCACCATCAAATCTATCATAACCAAATGGAAAGAACATGGCACAACAGCAAACCTCCCAAGAGACGGCCGCCCACCAAAACTCACTGACCGGGCTAGGAGGGCAATAATGAGAGAGGCAGCACAGAGACCGAAGGTAACACTAAAGAAGCAGCAGAGTCCCACTGCAGAGAGGGGGAGTATCTGTACATAGGACGACAATAAGGCCGTACACTCCATAGAGTTGGGCTTTATAGAAGAGTGGCCAGAAGAAAGCCATTACTTTCAGCAAAAAACTAAATGGCACGTTTTGAATTTGCAAAAAGGCATGTGGGAGACTTCCAAAATGTATGGAGGAATGTGCTCTGATCTGATGTGACTAAAATTTCAGCCATCAATGTAAACGCTATGTCTGGTGCAAACCCAACACATCACCCAAAGAACACCACTTTTTCAGCAGCTGGGACTGGGAAACTGGTCAGAGTTAAGGGAAAGATGGATGGTGCTAAATACAGTGATATTCTTGAGCAAAACCTGTACCACTATGTGTGTGATCTGAGGCTAGGACGGAGGTTTACCTTCCAGCAGGACAATGACCCCAAACATACTGCTAAAGCAACACTTGAGTGGTTTAATTGGAAACATGTAAATGTGTTGGAATGGCCTAGTAAAAGCCCAGACCTCAATCCAATTGAAAATCTGTGGTCAGACTTAAAGATTGCTGTTCACATGAACAAACCATCCAACTTGAAGGAGCTGGAGCAGTTTTGCAAGGAGGAATGGGCAAAAATCCCAGTGGAAAGATGTGGTAAGCTCATAGAGACTCAAAGACTGCGATTGCTGCAAAAGGTGGCTCTACAAAGTATTGACTTTAGGGGGGTGAATAGTTGAATAGTGAATAGACTTTCTGTTATTTTCTCCTATTTGTTGTTTGCTTCACAATAAATAAATAAAAAACATCTTCAATGTTGTGGATATGTTCTGTAAATGTAATGATGCAAATCCTCAAACAATCCATGTCAATTCCTGGTTGAGGCAACGAAACACGAAAAATACCAAAGGGGGTGGAAACTTTTGCAAGTCACTGTATATAAAATTAGATCAATCATTGTGCGCCTTTGAGTTGCTTTCTTTTTTATTGTAACCAGAAAACTGATAGCAGTTATGTCATGGCACACAGGACAGGTATGCAATTGGAACTGGCATAGTTATTGTTATTATCGCATGAATTGCCGGCCTCAGCAGCATTCACAAGACCAAATTGTTTGTATACATCTTTGTGAAATAATCTCTGTAACAGGTGATGAAAACAAAGCTGCCCTTTCACCATATCTCTGTATGCAAATGGATCCGCAGCTGCAAGTGGATTTGGAATTTCAGTGTACTTCCCCAGACCTGAATCCAAATAATTATGCTTTGGTGCATTCGACACTGTGCATCCGACAGCTCATTGATGCCATGATCCAGGAGTGGGAGGAGATCCCCCAGGACACCATCTGCTGTCTCAACAGGAGCATGCCACGCCAGTCCTCCGTGGGCGGCGTCCTCGGCGGCCAGTCCTCCGTGGGCGGCGTCCTCGGCGGCCAGTCCTCCGTGGGCGGCGTCCTCGGCGGCCAGTCCTCCGTGGGCGGCGTCCTCGGCGGCCAGTCCTCCGTGGGCGGCGTCCTCGGCGGCCAGTCCTCCGTGGGCGGCGTCCTCGGC
>JACXGJ010014573.1:0-14646 GCA_016801105.1 Esox niger
AGGATGAGGATCTACGAGAGAGAGAGCTTCGGAGGTCAGATGCACGAGATTATGGACGACTGTGAGTCCATCATGGATCGTTACCGCATGTCCAGCTGTATGTCCTGCAACGTGATGGAGGGTCACTGGCTGATGTACGAGCAGCCCCACTTCAGAGGCAAGATGATGTACATGAGGCCTGGAGAGTACAGGAACTTCACCATGGGTGGAATGAGTGGCATGAGGTTCATGAGCATGAGGCGTATCATGGACTCCTGGTACTAAATACTGCTTCATTTACATAAAGTAAGAAGAGTTTATTTAAATAATTCACAATAATTAAAAATAAAACAATGAAAAACATTCCTTTCGAGTTTGATTTGAATTTATCCATCATGTGACTTCACAAAAACAATAATCGCAACTTGATAAAAGAATAGATTACGCTCTTTCATTTAACTGTATCAGTTCTAAAACCTCTTAATCCGCATAACATGATTTAGTCATGGTGTAGCCTCGTAATCTATGCCTAAATTGTCACTAGGCCTATAGGGTTTTTGCTGCAAATGCGTGAGAAAAACTCAGCAACGCCTCAAAACACGTTCACACAGCCAAATGCATTGCTTGGGCGGGGCTAATACAGGTGTTCACGAGACCAATGCCTTAAGTGCAACAGTAGCTAGTTAAATGAAGATGGCAGCAAACTCTAGATAAAACCCCATTGATATCTGTGGATGTACATCGTGTTTGTGTTGAACCATATCAGTCTTTGACAAACATAACCTTTTCCTAGGTAAATCATCGTTATTGCAACAGGAGTACACACTTGCTTTAGAAGATATAATAGAACCGGTAACGCTGAATGATTGCTCATGTCACTATAATATAATATAAAAGAAGTGTGGACGAAGTAGAAGGAATTAGCGCTTTTGCAAGAGGAAAAGGATTATTCTAAACAGAACGACATCAGGTGGCGCGTCAGTCTCAACCCCAAGATATACCAAAATATTTTCGTCTAACTAATTTTCTTGTCCTCCGTCTGGTTTTGACCTGCGTATGGTGCTGCGATTACTTTTGCGTTCAAAACACAAACCTGATCCTGATCCATGCTTGATAAATTAAACGTTTACCTTAACCAGTAGAAAGGCTATTTTTTCCAAAACAACAATTAAGCAGAGAGGCTGTAATGGCTTTATTGACTCGATCTTGAATGAATAGAGCTCAAGTCTTCCAAAACAATTACATTTTCCCCCGTCTTTGCGTAATTTGTATATGCTGTAACCAAGGTAAGAACAAAATATGTTAGATCCAGTTCGAAGAAATGGTGAAACCACCGTAATCCCGCCTTCAACAAGCCTGTGAGTGGATTTTTATAAAACTAACATCCAAAGAAATCTTAGCAGAAAATTAGTGGCAACTTAATTATTACAGTGTCAACATTTGAAATACCAACGCTTACTAATTATGGCGCCAAGGAAAAGTGCAGTTGCCAGCTACTGTAGCTCTATGACAAATAAAAAAATTTGAACAACACATACACTTGCCGAGACAATATCTAAAGAATCGTCTGGTGTTTTTTAGGCAAGTTGTGCCAAATGGCTTTTAAATGTCTCATTGCTGATGTTTATATCTTTTCGACTCACCAAACCCGTGACTTATATTTTGCTTCGAAAAATTCTGTGGAGGGCAGGTTGACTGATAATTTTTTTTTTTTAAATTGGCTAAGAACCTATAAAGTTCTGTTGTATAAAAACAAGTTATTTCCTGTTTATGTATAAATCCACTATTATGTGAATCCTAACATTCCTCTACATCTAGGTGGGAAAGGTTCCTTGCTATCTGGAGCAGGAAAGACTGAGGTTAAGGAACTGGTGAAATTTAGATTTTTTCTACTATTATTTAGCTAGCTAAATAAAGGTGTTTGTGTGGCTGCAGCATGAGGTGGTGCCCATATGTCACAGCTGGAATATAGTTGAGGACAGATGTGATCAGGGCTGGATGGTATACAGGGCCTACTCAGGGGCCCCATTACAAGAAGCTATGTAGTCACTCACACACACACACACACACAATGCAGCCAGGCTCTGGATTTTTCAGACAATGTGTCCAGGAAGTGACTAATAGTTTCAGCAGCTGTGAAGGCAGAGCACTGAAGCGCCAGGCAGAAGGAGGGGTCACTGAAACACCATTAACCAGCCACACGGTTAATGGTATTGTGCTGTAATTTAATATTCATATTATTTCCATGTTATGTATTTGTTGTATTTGCTACATTGTATTATGTTCTGTTTCTCAGCTTGGGTCCCAAATGCCATCCTATCTCATATAGGATGGAGCACTTGTATTAACCAGGGCCCACTGGAAGTAGTGTGCCAAATCCAGAACCATGACCCCCGGATGACTCTTGAAACCACCGTTTTCGTGTCTGATAGCACAGCGCACATTGAGGCTAAAGGAACTGTTTTGGAACGGTCTGCCTGGGTCTTCAGGTCCTTGACACGGCCGTGTTCCCACGGCCAACCTCGTGTGTTTATATACTACCAGGGTGACTTCTGTAAACTCACTCCTCTCTGGTAAAAGCATGACTGATTTTGTGTACAGAATAGACCACTTAAACACTGGACATGGTGAGAACAATCCGAACACAGAGATGGAGCGAGGGGAGATGTGAGGAAGACAGAAGACCGAGGAAGAGACCTTTGAATTTATTTCAGCGTTGAGGTTTGGGCAGCGATAAAGGAAGTGGCGATAGAGGGAGAGAGAGGGAGAGTGCATTTGTGCAGGTGTTTGAGTTGTACATGACCGCGTGTGCCTGGGTCCGTAGCTGTTTGCGCCTCCTGTGTGTGTGTGTATCTGTTTTGGTACACTCAGCACTAGTGGACTCCTGAGTCTCCCTCCCCCACTCCCCCAACCCCCTCCCCCACTCTCTCTCAACATAGTGATTATTCACAGTGCGGGCCAACTTATTCTCCCGTTCACAGGTGGCTGGGACCAGAGAAATGCTTATTTTAGATTCCTGTCAAGTCGTCCCCAGAATCCGGGCTACCGCGCTCCGAACAAAGCCGGTTGGCACCTGCGGCGAGCCAAGAGGCCGGCCGGAGCGCCACAGTTTTCCAGGAGAACTAGCCGACCCTCGTTGACCTCCGCCTGGGGCCAGAGGGAACCGGGGAGCAGAGAAAGGCAGTACTGAATAGAATCCTAATTCCATAAATAGGGCACTGCTTGTGACAGGAGCGCTGTGGGGAACCGGGTGGGATGTAATGCGTTACCGCGGGAACAGGGTGTCGCTTGGGCTGTAGCCGAGGTCTTGTGGCCAGGGGGGTGGGGGCGTGAAGGGGAAGAAGGGTTGTGATGGCGTCCGCTCGGACAAACAACAACAAAGAGAATGTAGCTCCTGGTGTATGCCGGGCAGATGGGGTCTGCCGGTCCGCTAGGCCGGCGCTGACATGGGGACCTCACAGTACTCGGTGGGGTAGTGGGGCGCGGCCGGCTCTGCCTGGATAACACCCATCTCAGCCCACTGGTTAGAGAGGAGCCCGTTTGAAGCGACATGCTTTGTAGTTTGGACTGGAAGTCAGCTGTGGTCCGGAGAACGGGGAGGCTGGTGGGGTACATGGGGGATGGATTCTTTTGGTGTGTGTTTGGGAGAGCGTTGAGGGGTCTCTGTGTGTGAAATGAAGCATGAATGTTGGTTAAGCTTTGTGTACGTAGGGGCTGTTGGTTTTGAGGGAACATCTGAGGTTTAGTTAATTAATTAATTTAATTGGCCTTGGGCAATGAGCACGTCATGCCCCTAAATAGGGTAAGGTTAGGACCATGACAAACTGACACCAGAACAGACACACAGACAGTGACAGACACACAGAGACACAGACAGACAGACACAAAGACAGTTGGTCTTGTGGACAAACCCCCGATCTGGCAACATAGATATACAGGTGTACAACACCAGAACATCTGCCTTTACAGATGTATAATACCTTACTATTTTCCTTCATAGATGGACAACAACCAACTACCTGCTTTCACAGGTGTCAAATACCTATCTGCCTTCACAGTGTTTAAAAAGTCCTGACCATCAATTTTCACAGGGGAATAACACCAGAACATCTGCCATCACAGATGTACAATACCTGACCATCTGCCTTCAGTTGTACAATAACACAACATCTTTCTTGACAGGCATACAACCCTGGAAACCTTGCCTTCACAGACACACCTGAACACCTGCCTTCACAGACACACCTGAACACCTGCCTTCACAGACACACCTGAACACCTGCCTTCACAGACACACCTGAACACCTGCCTTCACAGGCTGCTATGAAACAATTCAGGAGGAAAATCAGTATGTTCCAGTTAAAAAAGCAGAGCCATCGGTGACTTCAAATGCAAAAATCGTCTGCGATTTTAACTACAAAGGCATCTGTGACTTCAACTATTGATGCATTTCACTAATGTCCTTAAATTAGAGTAGAGAATGAAAAGTCCTGTGTTTGTGTTTTTGTCAGATTTTGATGAATCACTGTTTGCACAGAAGCAGCTGTATCACAGGGAACCATCTCAATCAGTTCAAAATGTTGTGGTTGAAATATTTAATATCTTCTGTAAAAATGTTTAGAATATTCTTTTACCCTTCAACATGGGTTGTTGAAGACATGATTAAACATCCTGTCAACTACACTAAATCTACAGTGTTTGTACTGCATATGTTTCTTTTATTTTGATGTTTTATGCAAAAATTCACTTTAAATTGCCCATATCTGAAGATTTTCATTTCGACTTTGTACGATATGAGCCTAATCAAAGCTAAACTAGTGTTTATACCAATCACAATGCATTGACATCACACTGCCTTTGATGTTCATAAAGGGATGCTTCATTTAAGCACAAACATAAATCAGGCCCACGTTGTAAAGGACATTCTGATCTTAGTGGAAACTGATGTGACACAATGGAAAAGGTGTTTGGAAGATCAACCACAAGCAGAAAAAGAAGCCACATGGTAAACTTGAACATCCGTTTGAAGAGGTCTCGCAGATCGCCATGTCTGTGCTTCCCCTTCACAGTCCTGTAACCCATTTGGGAGGCTAAGTGATGTTGTAGGCCTGCCTAGCGCTAGAAAGATGAACATACTATCAATCAACCATACCAACCACCAATCGATGATACAGATCAATAGTCAACCATATCGACCCCTAACTGACCACCAGTCGATCATAAAAACCATCAATCGACCATACCAACTACCTGTCAACCATGCTGAATGATATTCAACCATGCCGACCACTAACCGAACATACTGACCTCAAACAACCATACTGAACTCCAGCTGACCATATTAACCTCTAATCAATGATAACAACCCCCAGTCGACCACACAGACCACTAACTAATCATACCGACCAATAACTGACCGTACTGAACACTAAATCAACCTCCTTGACCACCAACAAACCGCACCAACATGAATCGACCATACCAGTCACTTGTCAACCATACCAACCATGAATCGACTATACCAGTATCAACCAAACTGACCACATATTGACCTTATCAACAGACAATAACTTTGCCGATTATTGGCATTATTGAGCACTACGACAATCACTTTAAATTGTTCAAAGGGTAATAAAAAATGTGGTGCACATTACTTTACAACAAACTTATCGTACTATTCATCACACAAAAATTCAGGATATTTACAGCAATGTGGAAGTCGCTACACACCCCCCCATCCCAGGTACTGCCTCAGAATCTACATTAATCCCAGGTACTGCCTCAGAATCTACATTAATCCCAGGTACTGCCTCAGAATCTCCATTAATCCCAGGTACTGCCTCAGAATCTCCATTAATCCCAGGTACTGCCTCAGAATCTACATTAATCCCAGGTACTGCCTCAGAATCTACATTAATCCCAGGTACTGCCTCAGAATCTCCATTCACCTCTCTTCACTTTTCTCTCAGAATCTTTTGGCTGCAACCTTCAAACGAGGGGGTCCTGTCACTGTCAAGACAGGGGCTGTCCCTAACGCACTGTGCCTCCCCCCTTCTCATCCCCCCCTCCCTCCTGTCTTCCATCTGCCAGTGGCCTCGTTCTCCTCCTGTATTCCCCCTTTCAATATTAAACACCGGATCCCCTCTGCTTCCCTCTCCTTCGTTTTCTTCCGGGCCCCAGAGACCTGCCCTCCCTCTGCCAAGCCTGACAGGAACAAGCTTCCCTGTGCTGGTGACAGGGCCTGCCTGGTGCACACCTGCCACACATGTGACTGTGAAAACATGTAAAGATATGTTCTTATCATTACCACCTGGGGTCAGACAGGGCTGCCTCGTCTTGCTGCGCCTGAGCGACTCCTTGTGGTAGGTTTGGGACCTACAAGCTCACTTAGTTGACCGGAGAATGTGCTCTCCACCCAGAATGTATGTACAAGGGAATATCTCCTGATTGAGGAATACCTGGGTAACAAAGAATATTTGAACTTGTCTTAAAAGGACATTTCAAGGTGAGTTGTTTTGACATGGGGCTTACATGGCATAATACAATATTTGATAGTGACCCTTCTTGGTTCGACAGCACCACTTTAACAACCAGAGGTCAAAACCCCTGGAACACCGTGGAGGTGCTGTATAATTAATTCCAGCTGCTGTGAAAGTGGTGCTCATGATCCAAAACCGGTCCCTGTGTACAAACGTCATCCACATCATCATCCACTTGTATACTACATCATCCACTCGCGTGCTACATCATCCACTCGCGTGCTACATAGTCCATTTGTGTACTACATAAAAATGGATTGTTGCTGAATACGCCTTTTCTTGAAGCTCTGCTAACAGTCTCAGAACTTAACAGTCTACTACCATAACAGTTAAATGTGCATTTTAAAAAGTCTGTATATAAGAAAAATATACATACTACAACTGTCAGAAAAAAATTATCTGGCAGTAACCTGTACTGTCAAAGCTTAGGCTTTCTGGTTTCCACTGCTTAAAACCTTGCTCCAAGGCTCAGATGGGGCTTCCTTGTACAAAGGGTGTGACCTCTGGAGGAGACCGTTAATTTCTGAGGTTTTTGCATGTAAATCTGTCGGGTATCTTTCTAGGACCTTGCTAGTTTGTCATGACAATGTTATGTTCTAGATTCTTCCCCCACTTCATTCTCTCTCTCTGTGAAGGCATGTGCAGGCAGGTTTAGGGGGCTCTGTGAAGGCATGTGCAGGCAAGTCCAGAGGCCTCTGTGAAGGCATGTGCAGGCAGGTCTGGGGGCCTCTGTGAAGGCATGTGCAGGCAAGTCTAGAGGCCTCTGTGAAGGCATGTGCAGGCAGGTCTAGGGGCCTCCGTGAAGGCATGTGCAGGCAGGTCTAGGGGCCTCTGTGAAGGCATGAGCAGGCAGGTCTAGGGGCCTCTTTGAAGGTGTGTGCAGGCAGGTCTAGGTGCTTCTGTGAAGGTGTGTGAAGACTAGGGGCAGTTCATTCAAGCCCCTCTCCCTGAAATCAACAACGACACCATCTAATAACATCCACCTGTTCTCACCCCCCCGCTCTTTCTCGCTGACCTGGCTGATTAAATGTCAACGCCTCCGCCGCCATTTTCACACCGGGGAGACTCACCTCTCAGACTCCCTCACACACATAGAGACAGAGAGGGAGGCATGGAGAGAGACAGAAGAAGTGGGAGAATAAAACACTACAACACAACCGGGAGAGGGGGGGTGGACGGGACTTAACACCACAAAAAAACAGCCTTTTCCTCTCTTAAATAAATTCCACTGGCATCTTGTAAATTTTTATTTTGTGCATTTGGCTCTGGGCTCCATCTGCGCTCCAGCTGTTAGCGGATGGAAGCGACGGCCCTTCTGCACTACAGAACAACAGTCAGTGGTAATTGCTAGTGGAAGAGATTAAATGCAGTCGATGAAAATGTTTACTGGCAATGAATATGCATAACGATGAGTAGGAAATGGTACCACAAGATTAAAAAAGGAGAAGAGAGAGGGTTTGTTTATCACGGACAGGAGTGAGAGAGAGACGAGGATGGAGGAGGGGAGTGAGTGAGTGTGAGAGAGGGTGAGATAGTGAGAAAGAGAGAGAGAGGAAGAGAGAGAGGAATTTCAGTTGGCCTCATGCCTAAAATGAGAAGGAGAAACCTTTGGGCAAAGCATTAGGGAGAAAAACAGATGGTTTGTGAACCTTTTATTAGGCAGAAAAAAAACATTCATCAAGCCTAGCCTGGAAATGGCAGTTTGTTTTTTGTTGTGCTGCA
This sequence comes from Esox niger, assembly GCA_016801105.1. Classification (NCBI taxonomy): domain Eukaryota; kingdom Metazoa; phylum Chordata; class Actinopteri; order Esociformes; family Esocidae; genus Esox; species Esox niger. The sequence continues at coordinate 8,241 of JACXGJ010014573.1, forward strand.
ATTTTTTAAGAAGATTCCTTTGTGTGTGTTTTTTTTTGTTATATAAAGGTGTAATGGTGGTTTATATCTTTTGTTCTGGGTAAAGCAGCTCACTCGTAGCTCCGCTCCAATGTTACGACAAATATTTTCAGAGTAGGCCCAGTGCATGGGCTTGGCACTGAATTCAAAGAACAGCAGCAGCAGTGAAGCGATGTATTCCTCCTGTCTGGAATGGTCCCCAGTCCCCTGGGCTAACTCTAGTTGGATATGCCAAGGTAACAGCTATGGTGAAGCACAGACAAAAAGAAACTCAAATTCATATAAACCATTCAGTATTCTGCTGGGAGAGAGACCAGCTGTGTGTCTCTACCAGACGGAGAGATAGACACAGAGTCAGGTGGTTCCTGTGTGTGTGTGTGTGTGTGTGTGTGTGTGTGTGTTTGTGTGTGTGTGTGTGTGGCCTGGCTGAAAATACTGTTTTAAGCGCTGACCTAGATTCAACAACGGACACATCACACTTTAACCAACAATAACAGCATCTCCAGAGCCATCTTTAATAGAGTTGGACCGGGTTTTTCAGAATGGCCGACATGTTGAAACGTTTGAGCACCACGACAACAACCCAGTAAAAATGACTTGCTGCACTCAGAAGCCAAGCAGGTCACGGAAACTAGCAGACATTTCTTCTCCATTCACAAAATTTCAGGACAATGTTTAACCAAGGACAATTGCATTATATTGTCTTCTGGTATTAACTAATACCAGTCAGTTTGAACTAACAGCCTAACAGCCCCACATGGAAGCAGGAATACTAATCCCCAAGCTAAAGTTGGGGAGGACATAGCGGCCCAGTCTGACATGTTGTTGTGTCTCTGAGTATCTGATAATTTACGTTTATCAACCACTGGCCGGAGCGGCCCATTTCAATTTCTATTCCAGTCAATTCAGAAAGTAAACCAAATTTAAATCCAAATCTTCCCTATTGTAAAGGATGAGGGGTGAATTGAGACGGGAAAGTCGGTGTACTGTGTGAATGGTCTGTCCTAATAAAGGGTGTTTAACCCAACCTGTGAAAAGTGGATGAAGCATGCAGCATTCAGGATTATCTTTGTCTCTTCCATGACTAGATTCAAGGAGGGGATTTAGAGCATTAGTTTAGACTTGGTTGTTGTCTTTAGTGTCTTTATTACAGTCTAGTTGACAAAGATTAACCATTACTGGTTGGTCATTCAATTATTTATTTTTTCATTTTCTTTCTAATGTGTGGATTTACTATAATTATTTAGATAATTTCCTTAAAAATGCGTGATCATATTTTTTTTCCACCAGACCCAGCTCCATTTAAAGCGCTCCTATCCCTACAACTGGCTGCTTCTCTAGTGTTAAAACCTAACGCAGGAAAGAAGGCAGGAAAGCCTATTTGGAAACAACATAAGAAACAATTAGCTATAATTAAACATCACAGAATTCATTGGCAGATTTTGGATTTGCAAAAACAATTTAAGTTGTACTGAACCTTGGCATTGCCACAAAGTATATTACAAATTAGGGGTTCATTTTGAAGTTGGCTAGCTTCTCTCTTAGTGTGTCCAACCTGTCAGTGTTGCCTTCATTAAAACAGTAGAAATGCTCAGCCGTCAGACGTTCGCTGCGTGTGTGTGTGTGTTAGTGAGTGTGTGTGTGTGTGTGAGTTAGTGAGTGTGTGTGTGTGTGTGTGTGTGTGTGTGTGTGTGCTGTCCCAACTAACACGGTACTCTCCTTTCTCCGGGTCTGCTTTGAACGGCGTCCCAAAACGGTTCAGCGTTAAATGCTACTGCTGTTTAGATCAGCTCCATCCATAATGCACGTTATCGCATGTTTGGTTTTTACGCATTTTAAAACAGAAAGGTATTAATTATGCAAAATATAAAAGGAATGTGTTTTTGGGGGTGCATAGAATGTCAGTGTAGGTGTGTGTATAGAATCATAGACCTGCTACGGCCTTGAGCACAGCTCCCTATGAAGTTGTCTGCTGTTGGTCCAGGGCCATAAAACAAAGTGCACTACACAGTGAAAGGGGTGTGAGTTGGGACACATTCCTACCCTACTGTCCTATTGGCCATCCTGTGAAGAGGTGTGGTCTTCTCTCTTTAGCCCTTCTAACACTGGAATAGAATGACTAAATTCAACCACTTTGAGGTACTGAAGTAATTATTTGGTATAATTTTTACATCCCATACTAAGATACATGTAGCTCAGTGAGACTACCACACAAGTCAATGTCGGTATGTACAGCTTACTATCAGCACTGGTCAGTGGTTGAAGTGGAAAGAGAAAAAAACTATTATAATAAAAACAGACAAATGAATCTCGTTATAACAACATAGTATCTCGTTCCAACAACATAACAATCTCAAAACATTTTATGATTGGCATAAACCCTATTTGCACATACACTACAGGAAAAACCTATGGATTTTTGTTAACTCTTAGGTCCTCTGATAAAACTCAGAGATTCACCATCCTTATGTTTGAAGGGAAATATCACAGCTTGACACATTTCACACGCTGTTTATTAGCCTTTATCAGACATTTTGCTGCTGACACAAACAGCCATAAATGGTCTGACAGTCACTGCAGAAACATGGTAAGCTCTGCAAATTAATGAGTGAAACAACATTATTTTCTCATTGTAATGACAAATTTAGCAGTGCTTACATTTTGATTGTTTTCTTTGATTCACGCTTCAGGGCTCACATATTTCTCATTACATTCCTAGAGGAAATCGTGTACTTCTTTATTTCATATATTTTCCCTGACACCCAAATTTCTATTAACACCCTTATCAAGGAAACATCCCTGGTCATCCCTAGAGCCTCGAATTTGGTGGACTCATTAAACACATTTGCTCTCTGGTATTTTATGTCTGAGGGTTAACGTGAGCCTGGGGATATCCACACTTACTATAAGAATGTTCAAATGTTTCTCTTTTTTTTGGCCCGGTGGTCAACCTCTGTGAATGTGAAGGAGGGGACTTCGCCATACAGATGGACCGTCGTCTGACGCCAGGACTCTCTCTCTCTGTCTCCATCCAGCTCACTATCGCTCTCTATTTCTCTCCCGGTCTCTCCATCTCTCTCTCTCTCTGTGGCTGGGCCCTCTGTGTTCCCTTTTGACACCACGTGAAGCGAGGTGTTGGGGATATCGCTGGCTACTTCCTGCGGTGGTAGTATCCCATGGTGCACTGGGGCTGTCGCAGGGCTCAGTCACCTGTCCGGGGTGCCGGTGCTTGGGCTGTTCCCACGGAGGTGCTGCTGGAGTAATGAGCCCCAGTAATAAGTGTCCCCTTCTCAGGCCACCGTGGCAACACAGTGGGTTTCTTCTAACCTCCTCTGGTTGGTTACTCTGACCTCTTTACGCACACACACCTCTCCTCCGACTCCTGACAGGTGTGACAACAAGCTGCCACATAAACAGGCCTGTGCCTTTTGAAGCTTGGTGGCAGACAGAAGTTGACGTGTTTGTCCGTGGTAAGAACTGAACAGGAGTTTGCTTTCCTCCACGTCCGTCAGTGAATGTCGCCGATTGTTTCAAAATGACAGCTAACTCTTAACCGACGAACGGACAATCAAACTGCTGGAGAATTACTGACCTGTGCAGTGATCATGTCGGCAGACGCCCAGGCTTGTAATGTGTAGCTAATGGGACTGAACGTTAGCCAGGTGACCTGCTAACAGGTGCAGAGGATGCTGGGTAAGATGAGATGAGGAGGCCGAACTGGGGGGAGGGCAATTTCCTGCTTCTATCTTTGTCCAGCTTCGCTCCGCAACGCTGCCAGGATGCCAGCCAATTCCCCACTAAGTATATACACAAACACACACACACGTATGCAAACGCACAAACGCACACGCACAGACAGGAGACTTTAAGGGCAACTGTCTAGTTTCCTGGCTGCCAAAAATGTAATTAACATGACAGATTTCCAAACTCAGGCAACCACAGCCAGCGCGTCTTGCGTTTGCAGCCGGCCCTATGCTCAAATAGAAGTATTAGTTGAGAGGTTAATTGCTAATGCACGAGTAAGCATTTTGGGATAATCGCGGGCTATTACATTGCAACTCATAGTGTTCTAATTAAACGTTCCACAAGCAAAGTGGCGGGACTGTGAGCGTACGTATACAGAGTTTTAATTGCAATCCTGACCGAAACATTATTCCAAATGCTCAGTATCAACCGGTGAACTCATTACGACTTCATTTATTGACACCTCTGGCTCTCAGAAGGCATAAGAGAATAAAATAATACTTCTGTTGTTTGAAGTCGCACCACTCTCATCTTGCCATTACCAGACTGAATAAAAACAACCAAAACAATGATGTCCCATTCATTTTGACTAGCTCAACGCTGTAGGGTAATGGACTGAACTGCAACTTCATCACATCTGAGGATATTAATTAGTCATTAGCAACCGGAGCAATAAAAACAATATACATTTAGACAGATGAGGTGCCTGATATCGGTTTGCTAAATGGCGGCATGAAGTGCTGAATTTGATCTCGGTCATCAGAAGTTTCTGGATTGTTTTGCAAAATAGGTAAGAATTCCTACAACCCGTGTTCTGTGACATAAGCAAAAAGCTTTGTGTGGTAGTATGTGCTGAAACATGCTTTTAAATGGTGCCTTTCCTGCTGCACATGGTTGCTTTATCACAGGGAACTACTCATCTTCTTCACCGTACTGTACCAAGGTGCTTTAACAAGTTACCTCACACCCTTCGTCACGCCCTTGTACAATGTGGGAGGCAGGTCAAATCCTCCAAACATCAAAGATAATCTGCGACTTTGTCCACCCACTTCTGTGTCCTTGTGTGTGTGTGTGTGTGTGTGTCCAATCATCAGCGGCAAGTTAAACCCAAGTATCTGAACATGGTGGGACACGATGTGTGTGTTTGTGTGTGGGTGTTTGCGGGTGTCATGCATGTTTCCCGCAATTGTTTGCCCCCGCACTCCACACACACACACACACACACACACACACACACACACACACACAGTCTGAATTACCATTAGCTTCAAGTCTATCCGCCTGGCTGTCTGACACCCTCAGCTCTCTGTAGAGTATTATTATTCATTAGACAGAGAGAGGAGGGTTGAGAGAGTGCTGACATGTTCCTCTCATGCGTTATGGAGGGTCATAGCGCCACAGTCCCAATGGAAACCAGGTGCAGACTAGTGGGCCATCTGTGTATCAAAGAGCCAAGGCTGCCTGTCCCAAATGGCACGCTGTCCCCTTGTAGTGCACACTCCGTGCCGGCATGGTGACGTGCCTGTGCACTAGATTAAGTGTGCCCTGTAGGGAATGGGGGGGCCATTTGGGACGGGGAGGAGAAATACTGCAACATATTAAAATACCTCCAGACAGCCGCGTGAATGAGAGGCAAACCTCTGAGAGACGGGAACGGCTCCCTTCGACATCTTCACTCAACTTCTACCTCGTCAGTTTGAGCAAATGTATAGGCGTGTGTATGTGTGTGTGTGTGTATGTGTGTGTGTGTGTGTGTGTGTGTGTGTGTGAAGAGGTTTATGGTGTATCATAGGTGAAAAATAAATCTTCTGAATGTTACTGAACCAGAAAAAATTGAATACTGTAACATTTACAAGCGGGGTAGGAGATAGAATTTGAGTTAGGGAAAGATGAGGGGTTAAGGGTCAGGGAAGTGTTAGCGGTCAGAGGTTAGGAGGTAGGATTATGTTTAGGGTTAAGGTTAACTTGAGATATATCAAACGTGTGTGTGTGTGTGTGTTTGTGCAAGAGACTGAGAGACAAAATAAATGTGTGTACTCAAATGTTACTAATTATATCTACAAATATGAACATGATTTACCAAAACCAGAATATTCTCTGTCCTCAGAGCTCACTGTCTGCAAATGAAACCCCTCATTGCAGTTCAGCACTTCATACAGCCCATCTGCAATCCTGCTTATATGCTGAACTGCTCTCTGGTGGTTGATGCTTAATTTCATTCAGGCTTTTGGGTTCATTAATTTAACAACAACAAAAGGACCACAAAGTCTTTAAAGGTCTGTAAATCTAATAAAAAATAATTTATCATCTAGATATAATAATAAAACTGAAAAGGGTTAATAGACTGTTATAATAAAGTTGGAAGAATATGTTTTGTAATTAGCGATAAGAGATAGAAATGACTTCTGTAACTCCAGCCAGTGAAAAGTATTCTGATGTAAGATGTGTATTGTAACAATCTGTTCTCTGCAAATGATTCAGCTGCTAAACAGATTTGCAGCATAGAAGACTGAGAAAAAGATAGACACCGAGAGACGAGAGAGAGAGAGAGAGAGAGAGAGAGAGAGAGAGAGAGAGAGAGAGAGAGAGAGAGAGAGAGAGAGAGAGAGAGAGAGAGAGAGAGAGAGAGAGAGAGAGAGAGAGA